>BHEV01035633.1:0-12759 GCA_004319985.1 Emydocephalus ijimae | reverse complement strand
ACTTTAACTAACAAACTATGATTACATATTTATTATTTTACCTAAACCAGTTAGGGTAAACAATGTTATCCCTAACAACAGGTATAAAATTCTAGGTAATATCTTCATCTTAATTGTTGATATTCTCCCTATTAATGATAGTTGTAAATTTTCCCATTTTGCCAGATCTGTCACAATCTGTTGTTTTAGTTTGTGGTAGTTATTCTCTTTAAGTGTACTGCATTTTGCTGTCAAATGAATCCCCAAGTACTTAAGCTTATTTGTGACCTGGATCTTCAAAACATTCACCAATTCTTCCTTTTGTCTTGCTAATTTATTCCTTGTCAAAATATTCATTTTATCCTTACTTATTTTCAGACCTGCTACTTTTCCATATTCTTCTCTTTTCTATCAATTTAGGTGCTGTTTCTAATGGATCCTCTAAAATAAAAACCAGATAATCTGCAAATGCTTGCAGTTTATATTCTTCCTTTTTAATTATCATTCCTTTTATATCTTTTTCTTCTCTAATATTTCTATTTAACATTTCTATTGTTAACACAAACAACAGAGGTGACAGTGGGCAACCTTGTCTTGTCCCTTTCCTTATGTCAATAGAATGTGCCAGTTCCCCATTTATCATTATCTTTGCTGTTTGTTTATGATATATAGCAGTAGTAGTCAACCTGGTCCCTACCGCCCACTAATGGATGTTCGAGCTTTCATGGTGGGTGGTAGGGGTTTTGTCCGATACTGAAGCATTTTCTTTTTTAAAAAATTTAATTGACTTTAAAAAAAATTTTCATAGCATTATTTAAAAACATTTTCATTAGGTTTTCATAATATTCCCCATGACAATTTAAATTTCTGAAAATATACTATTTGTATCACCCACACATAAGTTTAGTTCACATTACATAAGTGAAACTAAATGGTGCTACAATGTGACCGCAAACAAAAGAGCCTCATCCCAGAATAGCTCGCGCATTTCCCCCCACACCACCCAGCTGTAACAGACAAGCAGAGCTGGTAGCTGGTGCCCCTCCCCAAACCCAATCCACAATGTCCGAGAGGCATGCACAGACAATGATACATGGTGCAGGCTCTTTTGTTTGCAGTCGCACTGGTCAGTACACAGTTAGATTTGTGAGAGTGAGTACGTGCCTGCAGCTTCAAACAAAATATTGTGAAATATTGTGAGCCCATGTCTCAAAAAAAGAAATACGCTTGTGGCTATTTGCCAGAGTATCTGAAGATGGGTTTCATAGAATCTGTTGTAAATAAACAACATCCAATATGTATCCAATGAAGCAATGAAGCCAAGTCGATTGCGAGAACATCTTTCTGCAAAGCATCCAAATGATAAGGACAAGCCCATTGAATATTTTCAGGAAATATACAAAAAATTTCAAAATCATTCAACAATTGTTGCATCATTTAAGAAACAACATGCAGTGAACGAAGATGGATTAATTGCTGCTTATCGCATTTCACAATTAATTGCAAAAAGTGGCAAAAGCTATAATATTGGAGTAGCTGCAACAATACTCTTTATAAAAGAATTTATCTCAACAATAATGCATCAGGATGTACCTGAAATTTAAAAAATGTTGCCCCTGAGCGAGAGCATAGTAAAGTGACGAATTGAAGAAATGGAAGTTAATGTTGAAAAAAAACTTATAAGTATTCTCCAAAATTCTTCATTTTCCATGTAATTGGACAAGTCTACCATTGCAGATAATAATGCTTTATTGATGGCATATGTACATTATTTTGATGAAAACAATACATTATGAGAAGAAATGATATTTGTAATAAATCTCATTACAGATACAAGAGGATTATCTATATTTAACACTGTGAAATCATACTTTACAAAAAATAATATTCCTTTGAATAATATTGTTGCATGTGCTACTGATGGAGCACCATCAATGGTAGGTTGCTATTGTGGATTTGTTGCTTATTTGAAGAAAGAAGTGCCAAATGTTTTATGTATTCATTGTGTGGTGCACAGACAACATCTTGTAGGAAAACATTTAAGTACAAGTCTCCATTCATCATTAACTGTAATAATTTGAGCCATAAACAAGATCAAATCCAATGCAAAAAATGATAGAATGTTTTGACAGCTTTGCCAGGACAATAATGCAGATTTTATGATGTTACTTTTGCAGACAGAATTTCAGTAGCTGTCAAAGGGTACATCTTTGGCTTGTTTTGTAGCATTATATGATAGCGTCATACAATTTTTTGAAAGTAATCATGAGACCAATCTGTGTCAACAAATAAAATCAGTAAAGAATGATGCCTTTTATTTGGCAGATATTTTCAAGAGATTTAATGATGTCAATTTGCAGCTTCAAGGAGCTAATAAAACTCTTATACTTGCCAAAGTATTGTGTCATTTTTTATTGACAAACTTGAACTACTTTGTTATAATCTATTGAAGAGAGAATTTCATCAGTTTCCTGAATTATCATCTATAAAATATGATGTAACTCCAGAGGATATTGACAGATTCAGTAGCCACCTCAATGAACTTAAATTGGGCATGGAAAAACGATTTGGAGATATTTTGAAATTGAAGGTGTATGACTAGATGAAAAATCCTTTTACCACAAATATTGAAGAGGCTGATACAACTTGCCAAGTAGAACTGTTAGAAATTAGATATGATGAAGAAAGTAAACATAAATTTGATAGTGGTGAATATGAAAAACTATGGCAAAATAAAAAAATGCCTGTCTTATATTAAAATATGTGGAAAATGATATTCAGTTTATTGATACCTTTCCCTACCTCATATCTTGTGGAATCAGGCTTTAGTGCTGTTAATCTTATTCTGACCAAAGAAAGAAACTGCCAGAATATTTCTGAAAGAAGAGACCTTCGTTTGTTCCTTACAAAAATTGAGCCAGATATCCAGTATTTAGTTTTGCAGCATCAACCTCAGGAATCTCATTAATAATTTAATTAATTAAATGTAATTTCATCAGATTTCATGTTTTTATGTATGCAAGGTATAAATAAAAAGATAGATTTAACTACGATAAGTTGTTTTATAAAGATTTATTCTGGCAAACTTAGCAAAAGTCTGACATAAAGTATTTGGTAAGTAATTATTATTATATGCTTTAAGTTGCTGTAACTCTGCTTTATAAATTTTATAAAGTAAAGTTACTCCCCTACCATTACTGTGGAACCGGTGGGCGGTTAGAAAATTTTACTACTAACAGAGATACAAATATATAGCTTCTATGGCTTTAGTAAATTTCTTACCAAAGCCCATTTGCTCCAGCTGTAATAACATAAACCCCAATTGATGTTGTCAAAGGCTTTCTGTGCATCTAAAATTATCAAAGCCATTTGTTTTTCAGGGTGTGCCTCATAGTATTCCAAAGTGTCCAGAATTATTCTCATGTTTCCTTTAATTTGTCTCTTTGGCAGAAACCCATTTAGATCAGGATGAATAAAGATATGCAAGTTTTTCTTTCCTTTAGTATTTGTTGGTATTTTATTTTGATTGATGAAAAAGTGAATTGCAGTATGTACAGATCAACATAGTAAAATCGGCATAAATTACAACTTAAAATATCAGACAAATGCGTGTTTGCTTATGAAACTTTTTAAAAAGCATTATTCTCATATTGCATATTTTCATATACGTTCCCATAAACACATATACAAACACACCCAGTCTACTCACCTTTTGTAAAACTAAAAAGCATACATAAGCACCCCCCTTTTTTTTGTAAAAGGGGTTATTTTCAGTTTTACAATTATTTCCTTAAATGCAGATGTGGGAAGAAATATCCATTTGGTTCAGTTCCAAACTTGGAGAAAGACACTGGAAACATGGAAGCTGATTGGAAAGATGGTTTATTGATGAAGCAGAATCACATGGGTTTGTGGTTCTGGGCAGCTGACAAAATGGAGTTGGAATTCAGATGGAAGAACAATTGTCTATTCTTCCAAGAAAACAAGATCTATTGGACACCATGAAGGCATATATGAGGGGTGTCACCATATCCTATATGGCAAGAGAAAATAAAATGAAGAAACAAAAAAAAAGAAAAACTAGAAGAGGAACTCAAAAGACTAGAAGCAGAACTACAAAAGAAACCTCAAAATGGAACTCAAACGACAAATGGAGATAACTATACATAAATTGAATATACTCGAGAAAGAAGAATTAGCACAACAAATAATATGAAATAGGTAAAACATTTCAAAAATGCAAAAAAACCAGATGGCTATCATATAGATTTAAAAAGTGAAAAGAAAGAGATAAACCAGAATGAGGAAGGAAATATATATCACCAAAGCAAAGAGAAAAAACAATTCAGAAATTTTACAAGAAATTATATGATGATAATGAGCTCTATGAGTTCTCTTTATGGAAGAGAAAGTTAAACATTTAAGAAAGCAGAACTGCCAAAAATCTCAGAAGAAATAAAATGTATGCTGGGTGCAGAGTTAGAAATATCAGAACTAACAGTGGCACTGAAAAAAAAAAGAAAAACAGTAAAGCATTGGGCCCCGATGGATTGCCAGTAGAAGTGTACAAAGAACTACAAGACTTGTTAGACAAAACACTATTGGCGGTGTTTAATGCAGTATTAAAAGAAGCCAAAACATCATTGTCATGGACTGAAGCAAATATTGTGTTGATCCCAAAAGAAAATGTGGACTTAACAATAATTAAAAATTATAGGCCTATAACACTTTTGAACTCAGATAATAAAATATTTATGGTAACAATTGCCGAACAGCTTTCAAAAATACCTGAGTTAATTCATACATGTTGACCAAAATGGCTTTTTCCCAAGAAGACAAATACAGAACAATACAAGGACGATCCTGGACATATTGGAGTATTATGAAGTTCATAGCAAGAATCAAGTAGTGCTGCTATTATAAATGCACAAAAGGGCCTTTGATAATGTAACTTGAGATTTCATGTTTAGATAGTTAAGATATATGGACTTTGGAAACAATTTCATAAATATATTTATGGCTATATATGCCAAACAAGAGGCTAGAGTCACAGTTAATGGAGAAGCAACATAATGCTTTCAAATTAAGAAAGGCACAAGACAGGGATTCCTATTATCACTGCTATTGTTTATATTAATTCTAGAGGTTCTGGCAAGAATGATCCAAAAAGACAATCAAATCAAAGGCCGAAGCATTAAGAAGGAAACTTTTAAACTGCAAACATTTGCAGATGATCTTGGTTTTTTTTTTTAAGGAGCCACGACAATCAGGCACAAGACTTATGGAAGTACTAGAAGAGAATGGGGAAGTAGCTGGCTTAAAAATCAACAAAGTCCAAACCAAAATGTTAGTCAAAAATATGACAAATGTATAAAAAAAAAAAAAAGATTTGGTCGGGAAAATAAATATCCAAATAGTGAAGAAAGTGAAATACTTGGGAATACAGCTACCAGAAAGGTGCACTACAATTAAGGAGGATAATTTTATTTGAATAATCAAATAAAGATAGAGTTAGAAAGATGGAAAAAACTGTCACTCTCCTTTATGGGGAGAATCACAACAATAAAAATGAATATCTTACCGAAATTACTATTTCTTTTCCAAAACATACCCATAAAATTAGAGAAACAATACTTTGAAAATTTGAATAAAACAATATTGACATTTCTTTGGCAGGGAAGGAAACCAAGAATTAAATTGAAATTATTACAAGAACGAAAGAAAGAGGGTTTTTTTGGCTTGCCTGACTGGGAGCTCTATTATCAAGCGACTACACTTACTTGGGTGCGAGAATGGATACATTTCAAAAATAGGTTATTAACATTGGAAGGCCATGATTTACAATTAGGCTGGCACACATTCATAGAAACACCAGTATGGTTCTCAATGTGTTAATGCACCCAAATTTTATTAATTTGGGGGAAGTTACTACATACAAAGATATAGTAAATGAGAATGGAGAACTAAAATCCAGATAAGAATTAAGAGAAGAGATACAATTGGCATGGTAGGCATACCTACAAATCCAATCAAGGTATAAGTAAGATAAAAACGAATGGGGTATATAGAGAGAATTGTCAATATTAGATAGAATCCTATTAGGAAGAGGATAAAGCAATTAAGAAAATTTATGAATACTTATTGAATATAAAATGGAGGAGGAACAAGTGAAAGAAGTCATGGTAGTATGGGCAAAAAACTTTGGTTACAGTATTGAATTAGATCAATGGCAAAAGTTATGGGAAAGGAATAGGAAACTACCCTTGGCCACTTCTTACAAAGAAAACCTATACAAAATTAGACAGATGGCATCTCCCACTAACAAGATTGGCAAAAATGAGTAAAAATATATCGCCACAATGTTGGAAATGTGAGACAGTGTTAGGGACATATTATATGTGGTGGTCATGCACCAAAGCAAAAGAATTTTGGAAGCAGATTAAGATATGGCTGAAGAAATGTTTGGCCAAAAAATAGAGTTCTGACCAGAATTGTTCCTACTGGGAATTACTGAAGGAAAATATAGCAAAGGAATGATATATCTAATATTGCATGTTATAACTGCAGCAAGATTGGTTTATGCCCAAAAGTGGTAGATATCCCCGAGCAAAGTGAAATAATAAAAAAAGTGGTCTGTATAGAGATAGACAGGCTAACATTGGAAATTAAGGATAAGGATGAAACAGAATATTATGAAGTCTGGAACAAACTGTATCAATGGCTAGATTAAAAAAAGGAAATCAGAACAAAGGCGGGAAATGTGATGTTGTATAAGAAGGAAGGTAAATGAAGGAAGGTAAATGAAGCTAAAGACAATGTAATATAGCAGATATAATGACTATGTAAAAAGAATGTGAAAGGAAATTAGGGTTGTAAATAGGAAATTATATATGTTTATAGCACCAAGTTAGTAATGTAAAATAAGGAAAAGATTAATTGTTATTTGGTTATATGTTATAGCATATATGACAAAATAACTTCCAGGAAAATCGCACTGTGTTCAATTGCTTTTAATGTTTATTCAATAAAACTTTTCTAAAAAAAAGACATAATCCTTTTATCCTTCATAGATTTCAATTAATTTTCCTAGAAATAAAGCAATTGGTGTTTGGCTAGGTCAGCAGTGACAAACAGTTCTCATAGATGTCTCTAAAACCATGGAAATATATTAACATTTACAAGCTATCTAAATATACCCAGGCACCGGAGGTGGGGGTGTTTCTTCCAGTTTGCACCAGTTCTATAGAACCGGTTGTTCACGTCACCAGTAGTTCTAAGAACCAGTAAAACTGACCACTCCCCGCTGCTTCTATGGGCCAAATTTTTTTTAATTACTGCATATGCACGAAAATACCTTCCACATTCTCCCCCGCCCACCCCTCCCTTTGCTGCCCTAGCCCTCACCCCTATCTGCTGCTCCAAAGTAAAAAAAACCCAGTTTTTTTTTTAAAAAATGGGTTATTTTTACTGTGCAAGCGCAAAAATCCCTTTCTCATTTCCCCCACCCTCCCCGCCCCACCCTCAATTATAGCACATGTGTGCTAATTACAAAAATTTACCCACTTTAATTTACCATTGCTCACAGCAGCAGCAGCTGAGCCAGCCAGCTGGCTGTCCATCCCTGCCACAAGCCCTGGTCGCCACTGCCGGTAACTGTCCTCGCCTGGCCGGCCTGCCTTGCTCTGCCTGCCTCCCATTGCCACCGCTAGCTGTCCTCGCCCACCTGGACTGCCTACGTACGCCACCACCGGCCTCTGAAGAGGCAGATTGGTAAGTACGATCTTCCAACCTGGTCGTCTACCTACTGCTGCCAGTCCCGGTCACCTGCCCCAATCTTCCCTCACCTGTGGCCCTCCATTGTTGCTGCCTTGCCTTCCCACCACCAATTGGTAGTGAGGAGGCAAAGCAGCAGCTCCTGCTGGCCCGGTTTCCTACCCCCTTTTGCTGCCGCCGCCGCCAGCCGATCCCAGGCCCGGCACTACTGCATCACCTGCCATGGCCAAGAGTTGCTGCCTTGCCTTCCCACCACCGATTGGTAGTGAGGAGGCAAAACAGCAGCTCCTGCTGGCCCAGTCCCCTACCTCTTCCTGCTGCCACCAGCGTCAGCCGACTTCCAGGCCCAGTGCCACTGCCTGGCCCACATGGCGGCCACCATCTTGGCTGGCCTGCCACCTTCCCTCACCTGCCATGACCCAAGGGTTGCTGCCTTCCCTTCCCACCACCGATTGGTAGAAAGGAGGCAAAGCAGCAAGTCCTGCTGGGCCGGTCCCCTACCTCCTCCTGCTGCCGCCACTGCCAGCCCGGTTGAGAACTGACTCCTGGGCCAGCTGTCCTTCCTGTAGCAAGCTAGAAGACTGAGGCGGACCCCGGCATAGTTGGCTAGCCAACTTGCCTGTCTCCTTTTTGGTAAGTTGCTTTTTTATATTTATGTACTTATTTATTTTTTTACTATCTTTTTTTTTTTTATTAATCATAGAAATAAAACAGATACTAAAAAAATAAATAAACACATAAAAATTATTTTACTATTCATCTTGATGTTTCTTTAAGCAAAGAAGAAACATCAAGATGAATCGTGAAATAATTCTTATTTATGTGTTTATTATTTCTTTAGTATCTGTTTTGTTTTTATGATTAATAAAAACAGAAACAGATAGTAAAATATATATATAAATACATAAATAAAGAAAAGCAAATTACCAAAAGGGAGACAGGCAACTTCTTGTTACATTGATGTTATACATTATCTGTTTCTGCTTAAATCAATATATAGCAACATCAATGTAACAAGAAGTTGCATGCATGCATACATAAATGAATATTTTTAAATAAAAGTGTTTTACACTGCTCAAAAAAATAAAATAAGACATCCTAGATCTGAATGAATGAAATATTCTTATTAAATACTTGTTCATTACATAGTTGAATGTGCTGACAACAAGATCACATAAAAATTATCAATGGAAATCAAATTTAGCAACCCATGGAGGTCTGGATTTGGAGTTACACTCAAAATTAAAGTGGAAAAAAACACTACAGGCTGATCCAACTTTGATGTAATGTCCTTAAAACAAGTCAAAATGAGGTTCAGTAGTGTGTGTGGCCTCCACGTGCCTGTATGACCTCCTTACAATGCCTGGGCATGCTTCTGATGAGATGGCGGATGGTCTCCTGAGGGATCTCCTCCCACACCTGGACTAAATCATCCCCCAACTCCAGTCTGTGCTGCAATGAGGCATTGATGGATGGAGCAAGACATGATGTCCCAGATGTGCTCAATTGGATTCAGGTCTGGGGAACAGGCAGGCCAGTCCATAGCATCAATGCCTTCATCTTGCAGGAACTACTGACACACTCCAGCCACATGAGGTCTAGCATTGTCGTGCATTAGGAGGAACCCAGGGCCAACTGCACCAGCATATGGTCTCATAAGGGGTCTGAGGTATCTTGTCATCTTGGTACCTAATGGCAGTCAGGCTACCTCTGGCAAGCACATGGAGGGCTGTGCAGCCCCCTAAAGAAATGCCACCCCACACCATTACTGACCCACTACCAAACCGGTCATGCTGGAGGATGTTGCAAGTAGAAGAACATTCTCCATGGCGTCTCCAGATCCTGTCACGTCTGTCACATGTGCTCAGTGTGAACCTGCTTTCATCTGTGAAGAGCACAGGGCATCAGTGGCGAATTTGCCAATCTTGGTGTTCTCTGGCAAATGCCAAACGTCCTTCATGGTGTTGAGCTGTAAGCACAACCCCCACCTGTGGATATCGGGCCCTCATACTACCCTCATGGAGTCTTCTGACCGTTTGAGCAGCCATATGCACATTTGTGGCCCGGTGGAGGTCATTTTGCAGTGCTCCTCCTGTCCCTCCTTGCACAAAGGTGGATGTAGCAGTCCTGATGCTGGGTTGTTGCCCTCCTACGGCCTCCTCCACGTCTCTTGATGTGCTGGCCTGTCTCCTGGTAGCGCCTCCATGCTCTGGACACTATGCTGACAGACACAGCTCACATTGATGTGCCATCCTGGATGAACTTCACTATCTGAGCCACTTTGTGGGTTGTAGACTCCATCTCATGCTACCACTAGAGTGAAATCACCGCCAGCATTGAAAAGTGACCAAACCATCAGCCAGAAAGCATAGGAACTGAGAAGTGGTCTGTGGTCATCACCTGCAGGACCACTCCTTTATTGGGGATGTCTTGCTAACTGCCTATGCTTTCCACCATTTGCACAACAGCATGTGAAATTGATTGTCAATCAGTGTTGCTACCTAAGTGGACAGTTTGATTTCACAGAAGTGTGATTGACTTGGAGTTACATTGTGTTGTTTAAGTATTCCCTTTATTTTTTTGAACAGTGTATTTTTTTTAACATAAACAAAAACATAAAACATAAACCATCTTCAGTTGCGTAGTGTGTACAAATGTACAAATCACTTGTGCACAATCTCTGTGTAGAAATCACTTGTGCACAATCTCTGCAGTCTTTCCTTTCCAATTTGCATTAATCCTTATATCACGCTAAGCAACTGGCCACTAAGCAAGCACCTGGTCATTAAGTGAGGACCTCTTAAATTTGGGTTGCCAGCCACATGGCCATGCCCACCCAGTCACATGCCACATAGCCATGCCCACCCCAGTCACATGACCACACAAGCCATGCCCAATCAGCAAGCCACTCCCACCCCAGTCACATGACCACCAAGCCACACCCACAAATTAGGCCATGCCCACAGAACCGGTTGTTAAGAAATTTGAATCCCACCCCTGCCCAGGCATCCCCTGTATCTCTTAAATTGGGGAAACAGGATGCAGAAAACTTTCAGAACATCTTCAGAAAAAACAACCTCCAAATAAGAGAGATTGAGGTTAAGAATTCTTCGATATTTATTTGGAGAAACTTTTAGAATGTTATAGCATCTTAGCTAACCTAGCAGGTTAGCTAAAATGTTTAAAAATGTCTAGCAAATGTTGGAAATGTAATCAAAATATGGGCACATTTTATCATATGTGATGGGCTTGTGCTAAAATAAAAAAAAATTGGGGCAAAATTTTTGACTAGAAAAGATGATAGGGAATCATGTAGATTTTAAACCTGAACTGTTTTCATTGGTTATAATATCAGTAATAATATACTTTTCTTGTATACTTATATTACATGTTGTAATAGCAGCAAGGATTATATTTGCACTATTGGGAAAATGAAGAAACACTGCAAGATGAAGAGATAATTAAGATTATATTATACTGTGCAGAAATGGATAAATTGACATTGAAAATTAAGCAGAAAGAAGACACAGAATACTATCAAACATGGAATCTATGTTACCAGTGGTTGGAAAAAAGGGGTTTAAATTAAGAATATAATCAGAATTGTTAAGCAAATTAAATACCCAGAAAACATGATGTTTATTAAGCACTAAGAAATATAATTAATAAAAAATCAATACAATTTGAAAAAAAGAGAGACTTATAGCATTCATCATTTTGTCATCCATGGTGAGAATAAAGCAACTATTATAGAGATTTAATGGTACAAGGATACAAGGAAAAATAAATTCTGGAGGTATTTTATAGCAGCATCTGGGCTCTTCCTAATACCATATATTTGTCTAACAAAAGAGAGGTATGTTAAGAACCGAGCATGGGTTGAAATGAATGGAGACAGCCTCTGAACGGTGAACTTCAGCTCTTTAATTACATAGTGACTTCTCAATTAAACAACAGTGAACTCTGCCTTATATAGGCATCCCTTGTAAGTTTTAACCAATAACGAGCTAGGAACGCTAGCTCTTTCAACCAATAGGAACTCTTAGTTAAGGGCCAATCGGATTTGTTAGAACTGGCCAATCCGGTCTGGCCGCCCAACAGCCAATCAGAAGTGCAGGGCCAGAACCCTGCACTTCACCCCAAGCTCACACTTTATTAACTTTATTGTATACACAACACCCCTTCCCCCTGGCTTCTTAAATCCGGTATAGTTATGTAGTCCTTTAAATAGGACGGTTGTCTTTTAAGTTTTTTAGATTTCCGTTGGATTGGCAGTGGTTCCGCCCCTAGTTCAGAGTTTATTTCTTCTTCGTTGCCTACATTTTCCTCGATTCCCTGAGGTGCAAGTGTTTCTTCCTCTTGCCCCGTTTCCTGCGTGTCGCTCAAATCGTCGTTCCCTTCGAACAGGTTCCCTGGAACTTCCTCTTCTTCCATACTCCCCCCCCCTTGGTTTGGTCATAGTAGAGTTGTTGACTGGCCGTTGCAAGTCGTGACCGCAATTGGTCGATATGCCGTTTCCACAGTTTATTATCAAGGCATTGCACTATGTAGGATTTGGGGCCGGTTACACGTACTACTGTCGCCTCCATCTATAACGGGTCGCCCGATAAGTTCCGTGCATACACAAGGTCTCCTACCTGGAATGTGCGACAGCGGCCGCTGGATCCTATTGGTTTCTCCGGTTCATAAGCAGGGTGCAACCGGTCAAGGTGGGAGCGGAGTCTTCGTCCCATCAGTAGTTCAGTGGGAGTTCTGCCGGTGACGCTATGTGGCGTGATGTGTTGCAAGAAGAGAATTTGATTCACTTTCTCATCAATATTGTCATAGTCTACTTTTTGCAATGTCTTTTTTACAAATTGGACCATGCGTTCTGCTCGGCCGTTGTTCGCAGGGTGCGCAGGCGAGGTGAGCGCATGGCGGATGCCACGGTCAGCGAGATACTGCTCGAACATTAGTGCAGTAAACTGTGGTCCGTTATCGGACACCAGGACGTCTGGTAATCCGTGG
>BHEV01035630.1:0-14637 GCA_004319985.1 Emydocephalus ijimae | reverse complement strand
GACATTTATCAGGGGAAACGTCCCCTGCAGGAATACATTGCAGAATTTCGTTTGCTGTGTATGGACTCTAACTGGAATGAAACGGCTCATATGGAAGCATTCCAGGAAGGCTTGTCTGATGCCATCAAGGATGAGCTAGTCCATGCAGAGTGGGCTTCAACTCTGGATGCATTGGTAACCCAGTGCTTACGTATTGAAGCCCGTTTACAACAGCGCGGAAGTAAACGGCCCGTTGTGGAACCATCTTCTTTTTCTTGTGCACAAACCACGCCACCGAAAGTTTTTCAAATCACAGTTAAGACTGAGGAGCCGATGGAGTTAGGCGTACTCCGCCCTCGCTTAACAGCATGAGAACGTTCAAGAAGGTTCCAGGAAGGCTTGTGCCTTTATTGTGGGGGTCCGGGACATTTTGCAAATTCCTGCACTCAGAGAGGGACTCGCAGACCCGTGCCCGAAACCACTTCTGGCCCATCAGGAAACGGGGTAGGCCCGACCTCGGGGAAACCCTAGGTTGGGCACGTTCTACACCCCCATCCCAAATTGCTGAAGTAAATCCTGGCCCTCCTCAGCATTTACTTTTGGACACTCGTATCTTTTTGCAGTCCCAGAAGGAGGGAATTCCCGCTGTTGCACTGTGGATTCAGGGGCTACAACCAGCTTTATGGACTGGGCTTTTGTCAAACATTTTGAAACATTTTGATTGCTGTGGATCCACCCATTAAGGTGGAAACCGTAGATGGGCGTGAACTCAAGTCTGGGCCCATTTGTTTCGCCACCCAGCCAGTGCGTATGCTTATTGCGGATCATGAGGAGGCGATAAGTTTTTATGTCACCTTGAACCTTCATCTCCCTTTGGTTCTCGGCGTGTCCTGGCTGTGTTTGCACGATCCGTTGGTGGTGTGGGTGCAGAATGCCATTTCTTTTCCAAGTCTCCAATGTGTGGACCACCTGAGACATATCTGCACTGGCCAAGACATCGCCGCTCCTGCTGTCTCAATTCCTTCGGAGTTATCAGACTTCTCCGATATTTTCAGCGAACAGGAGGCAGATCAATTACCATCACATCCTGCTTATGATTGTCCCATGGACCTGATACCGGATGCTCCATTGCCAAAGGGACGGTTATACTCCATGTCGGAACCTGAGTTGGTTGCACTCTGAGAGTTTTTAGATAAAAACTTAGCTCGGGGATTTATTCGACCCTCATTGTCCCCTCTTTCGGCTCCCATTCTTTTTGTTAAAAAGAAGTCGGGAGAGCTCCGTTTATGCTGCGACTACTGATGGTTGAACTCCATCACAGTGAGGAATAGCTATCCCTTGCCGCTCATTCCGGAATTGATGGAGCGGTTGCGGGAGGCTACTATCTTCACTAAACTTGATCTGCGTGGGGCCTACAACCTGGTTCAGATGCGCAAGGGGGACGAGTGGAAGATGGTGTTTGGCACTCGTTATGGTCATTTCGAGTACACCGTCATGCCATTTGGTCTGACCAACGCTCCCACGATATTCCAGCATTTGATGAATGACATTTTCCGGGACATGCTGGATAGGTTTGTCGTGGTGTATCTGGCGACATTTTAATCTACTCTCGGTCCAGGGATCACCACCTTCAGCAGGTTCATCAAGTGCTTCAGCGTCTTCGGGAGCATAAACTCTATGCGAAACTGGAGAAGTGCTTCTTTTTTCAGTCATCGATAGAGTTTTTAGGGCATATCATCTCTCCCGAGGGCATTGCTATGGACCCTAAAAAAGTCAAGACCTTGTGTAGTTGGGAAGCCCCTCGTTGAGTCAAGGACGTGCAACGTCTTCTGGGGTTCGCCAATTACTATAGGACCTTCATTCCGGACTTTGCTAAGTTAATGGATCCCATCACTCAGCTCCTCCGTAAGAAGATCTCGTTCCGGTGGGGGCCTCCACAACAACAAGCTTTTGAAACTTTAAAGAAAGCATTTGTGGCCGAGCCGATATTGAGGCATCCTGATCCGAATTGTCCATTTGTGCTCGAGACAGATGCCTCTAATGTAGCTATCGGGGCAGTATTGTTGCAAGCTCCGAAGGATGGCATGCCTCTTTTCCCCTGCACATACTATTCTAGGAAGCTCACAGCTTCTGAGCGCAATTACACCATCTGGGAAAAGGAGTTGTTGGCTATTAAGGCTGCATTTGAGACCTGGCGACATCATCTAGAGGGGGCTTGGCACAAGGTGGAGGTTCGGACGGATCACCGAAACTTGGAACATTTGTCTACCGCTAAGAAGTTGAACCAACGCCAGATCCGGTGGTCATTGTTTTTTGCAAGGTTCAATTTTTCCGTCACTTATGTTCCAAGTAGACAGAATCGGAGGGCAGACGTGTTGTCTCGGAAACCCTAATATATCAGTCCCGAGGATCCTCTTCCTCCACAAACGGTGTTGCCACCAGAATCCTTGGCTGTACTTCAAGATCCAGTAGATTTGCGGCCTCGCATACAGGAGGCGCAACGATTGGACGCATGGACGCAGCAGAGATGGGGGGACGTTGGACCTGATTCCCCATGGTCCTTTGAAGAGGGCTTGCTACAACATAGGGGTTTATTGTATGTACCCACCAGGTCGCTCAGAGCTCTCATCATGACACAATGTCATGACAACCCCGCTGCTGGTTATTTTGGATTTTATAAAACTTTGCATTTGGTCACCCGGACTTTTTGGTGGCCTCGGGTTCAAAATGATGTGTTCTCTTACGTCGCTTCTTGCGTACAGTGTAGACAAGCGAAAGCGGTGTCGGGTGCGCCCCGTGGAATCCTCCAACCATTGCCGACTCCGGGCAGACCATGGGGAGCGATCTCCATGGACTTTCTCACGCATTTACCATGCTCTTCGGGCTTCACGATGGTGCTCGTGGCAGTTGATATGCTGACTAAAATGGCTCATTTCATTCCCTGTCGGAGATTACCATCGTCCTGCACTACGGCCCAGTTATTTTTACAGCATATCTTTCATCTACATGGACTGCCGGATAGAGTGGTTTCGGATCATGGGGTTCAGTTTATTGCGCAGTTTTGGAAACAGTTAATGGCGGCGTTACAAGTTCAGGTGTGCTTAGCGTCAGTGCGCCATCCGGAAATTGATGGTGGGACTGAGAAGGTTATTGGCATTCTCACTCAATATTTGAGATGTTTTGTCAATCATCAACAAAACGATTGGGCGAAATACCTCCCATTGGCAGAATTCGCCTTTAATAACTCTCAGCACACCTCCACTCGTGTAACGCCATTTTTCGCGAATGTGGGTTATCATCTGCGCTTCTTCCCATTAACTTTGATGGATTCCCCGGTTCCTGAGACACAAGATTTTCTGGAGGAATTACAAGCGGTTCATTGTTTAGTAGTGCAACAACTCGAAAGGGCGAAAGAAGAATACAAACGGTTTGTGGACCGGTCACGTCGAGCAATGCCTCCGTTAGCTGTGGGCGACAAGGTGTGGTTATTCACAAGGCACCTTCGGGTCGATCGCCCAATTAGGAAGTTGGACCATCGTTTCCCAATTGAGGCGGTCATCAACCCTGTGGCATACCGACTCACCTTATCGCACTCCATGAGCATTCACCCTGTCTTCCATCGTTCCCTTTTGGTTCCTGACTCCCCGGAGTGTCCTCTGCGTGCTCCCACTGGTACGACTTCCCCATCAACGCCCTGTGAGGAGGCTGAGGTTGATGACACGGTGGTCAGCATTACTGATTCATGTTGGCTAAAGGGTCATTTCCAGTACTTAGTCGGGAGGAGAGAGGATGACTCAGAGGTTTTCATGGACAGATGCGTCCGCAGTTCATGCTCCAGACATTATTCGGGACTTTCATGAATGTTTCCCTTCGAAATCGCATCCGGATCGTCAGACCCGGGGGAAGGGCCCTGTGGTGAGGGATAGTGTTGTGGCTCTGGGTTTGGATTCTGCTCCTGTGGCAGATATGAGTTCAAGTGATATGGCAGCAAAATATGAGCTGGCATTGCTTAGTGATTGGGATAGTAACCAGGATGAGGAGATGGATGTAACAAGGGAAGATAGACCTGAAATAATAGAGTTGTCAGGACCTTCGACCTCCTCTGGTTCTTTATCTGATCAGCAGCTGGGAATGGCTGACAGGGAAGGCAGGAGAGAGTTTTCCAGCAGAGATGAGAATTTGGAAAACTTATGGTTAGACGTAAGAAACAGAAGGAGGCTAAGAAGACAAACCTAGTTAGAAAGGAAGCGTACAGCTAGTCAATAATTAGGGAAATTAGCACACTTCATAAGTGAATAAAAGGACACGGCTGGGCTGGTGGAATTCGCCAGAAGCAAAGTGACTAATTGGGAGTGAAGACATGCAGCAAACTCTCTGAGGCTTGTGATTTACTGCCATGCCAAGGTTGCCGGACAGAGTGGGGATTTATTGCTGTGTATTGGAATTTACTCCAGCCATTTTTTTTGTGGGGGTTTGTTTTTGATTTGAATTAATTCTGAAATGGCTGCTTTTGGTTTTGCTCACCTGAAATTAAAGGGGAGACACAACACCTAGTCTATGCAAAAAACCTCACAGGGGAACCATTGTGGATACCGGCAACAATAACCCAAATAACAGGACCCCAGTCATACAGGGTAGATACAGAGGGCGGAAAGAGCTGGAGAAGACAAATAGACCAAATTAGATCGAGGACCACACTGAGAAACACTAACAATCAGGATGAGGAGGGGGGAGAACCTACACAAATAAAGGAATTGCTGCAAACATTAAACAAAAATAGCCAAACCAGAGGGGGGGGGAGACCCCTCAAACACAAATGAAAGGGGAGGGGGAGACAAGTAAAAGAAGTGACAAAACAAACCCTAACAATGACACAACAACCAATACTAACATTAGTCCCAATCGGAAATCGCAAACATGTACCTGAAACTATAGAAGAAGAAAACAACTTGGGGACGCTGGAGCAGACTTCGAAGAACCATCAGGAAGCCACTCCTGGTGGGAGCAGCCGAGACAACTCAATCAGCCAGGAAGGCATGGCTAACTCTACCTTCCAGGAGGCTCCACGGAAAAGAACAGGAAAAACAGCAATCCTGTCTGAACAGTCCAGAGGCGAACTCATCGACTGAATTGCGCAGGTCCAGTCGGAACCATAAGAGTCCCACCTACTTATGTGACTACAGAAGATAGGTGAGCCCCGGATTGGTTAGATTGAACGACATGGGGAGGAGTGTTATATATTTGCATATTTACCTATGATAGGTTGGTCCATGGTGGCGGGAGATTTGAAGAGCCCTTATTGGCCACGAGCCATGAGCAGCCAGCTATAAAAAAGGCTGCCACGGTTTCTCCGCATGCGATTACTTGAAAGAAAATAAAAAGGAAAAAAGGTCAACTGGATCTCGAGTCTCTTTTCGCACAACACAACATTGGGCATGTATGAAAGCAAGAAAATACTGGACAAAAATACACACATAGTTGGAAAAGATGTTCAAGCAGCATATAGATTTGAAACTAGAAATATTTTTGTTAGGTACTGTTAGGGATAACATTGTTTACCCTAACTGGTTTAGGTAAAATAATAAATATGTAATCATAGTTTGTTAGTTAAAGTGTCTGCAACTTTAACTGTAGGAATGTAATTAAGGGAGTGGTTGTGAAAGCACTTTAAAAGAAGCAAGACGGCATCTTGCTCTCTCTCTGGCTTTGATGATTCCTAATTACTGCATTGACTCCAGATTGCATTTTGCCTTGCTCGAACGGGAGACTGCATTTTGCCTTGCTCGAATGGGAGAGAGAAGGACTGTTGATTTATTGTAAGTGAGCTGACAAAGGATATTTCTACACGGACTTTTTGCTAACTGAATATCCTTGAATGGACTGACTAAATGATACATGACTAATGGACTGTTATTTTGACTATGCTATAAACTCTAAATGGAATAAACTATATTTTTGATAGCACAAGCGTATCTGTTATTTTTACTGTATGTTAACAAACATACAAGCTTATCTCACTCATTTATCTGTATGCCTATCTGACTAACGCTGCACATTCTGTTTAGCTTGTCTCCATAACACTGGTTATGGGGAACCCAGGCTTAACAGGTACAATACCAAAAAGCTATGGTAAAGGGACTATATATTTAATTTTACATGTATTGATCTGTTAAGGTCTTGGGATTTAAGAGCCGACCAGCAGTGAAGCTGATGCAATATAGGCTGATGTAATAAGAATGAATCAGCATAGCATGGGTATTTCCTTTTAAGACTAGGAATTAAAGATCCCTTTAAGAGGTGTTTATATGAAAGCAGCCATTACAGGGCGTGGTTCTCTCTCCTTGTGTCCAATATTCATTGCAGAAGTTCTCCGTGTAGAGTTAAGAAGGTGTTTGCCTACCACGTATATGTTAGGATATAACTGCCTTGTATATAAACCACTGTTAAATGTCTCTGTGTGCTGTATTTTGCTCCTGGGTTGTCTCATAATAGCAGTCACACTGCAAACGCTCTGACATGACCACAACGAGAATTATATTTGCACAACATTGGAAAAGTGAGATGAAAATCAGATGAAAATATCCCATCAGATGAAAATACCCCATCAGATGAAAATATAATTTGGAAAATATTGGATTGTGCAGCGATGGATAGATTGACACTGAAAATAAAAGATAAAGGAGGTACAGCATTTTATTTAATGTGGAATAGCATTTATCAGTTGGTTCGAGATAAGAGGTAGAAATTAGATGAAGAAAGAGTATTGCTATGTATAAATTAAACATTAACATTGTTTATAACTATTATGTTAATATAATCCATAGGATTACAAATGAGCTAACATAATTATAAATATGGTTAAATCATTCTGTTGTAATGCTACTACTATTGTTATTAGCATATATGTTACTGTTTCTTTTCTTTTTATCTTTTGTAAAATGGTATATATATCCTTAACCAACAACAACAAAAAAGGACGCTTTGTCTGGAGTCATCCACTTAAGCTACTGTATGATTAAAGTCCTCATTTTTTTATTATGTGAAGGTGTCCCACCCATCTTTTGTTCCTGTAAATTACTTTCATTTTCCCAGATGCTTCAGTGCTCAACGGTTGTGGTAAGTAGATTCTGATTACGCTTTTTAACAAATAATATAGCATTAATTCTGTGTTTGATTATTCAATGCTGTGACTGTCGGTTCTCCCCTGCAGCCATCCATCCATGATCTTCCCAGTCAGCCATGTCTTCTAGATGGGAGCATTTTGGGAGAGAATTAGTGGACAGGAAAGAATCTTTCTATGATGGAAGCACCCAATATGCACACAGGCACTGGGTAAACCTATAAGGATACAACATTTGAAGTTGTGAGATGTAAGACCTGGATTATTTAATACTCACAATACAGAGACAGGTCTGGTTCACAATTCAAAGGTTTATTAAAGAAAATAAGTGTTTGCAAACAGGCCTTCAAGTCCTTTCCAAAGTGGATTGGGTACAAGAAGAGCAAGATCTAATGGTCAAACAATACATTTTATGCACTCTACACAATGCATGCCATGCCTAAGAAGCCCTCCCCACTCGTTTACTTGTAGCTTCACCTTGGTGGATGACCCTATCTTATGTGCCTGTTTTATTGCCAGTGGCCTTGCCTGGGCAGATGTTCCTGTTTTCTAAGAAGCCTGCAACTATCCAGCATATTTTGTTTAACTGAACATACTTTGTGGTTAGGATACAGCAACAAAGATAACACAGCTTAATAATGCACTTAATATTTCTAATTCTATTATAAAAGAGCAACTTAATATTTATTTCCTTCAAAATCTACCATTCAAAATCGAGTAGGTCGATTTCTACTTAATTTTCTACAGCTCAAGAATGGGAAGCTGCTTCCTTTTAAGCCTTAAGGGATGTACAAATCCTAATCGTGTGCTTAATTCAGACTATTGGTTTGGGGTTTTAAACATCTGGAGGGCTGCTAGATGTTGAGAGCAGTGAGTCTTTACTGTACCACTTCACTAATTTCTGGGGTCATCCAGATTTTTTGCTAGGAAAAATAGGCTGATGCTCCAGCTGAGTCCTGATAAGAAACCTCCCCACATTCAAGAAGCAAAACTGGGATATGGATACTGTCATTCAGTTACTTATTCTGTCCAAATCTGTAAGAGCTTGCTGGAAGATGGCAATCAACATGATTATCCATACCTGATGTTTTTAGACACACCTGCTATTAAAAGCACAGAAGGGCAATCACAATAAGACCTTGTCAATGTGAGAGATAACATTTACAGTAGCTGAGTGGATCTGAGGTGGTGCTAGAATGAAAAAGACACCTTTTGCATTGAATGTTGGAATGTAAGCAAGAAGACAATTCTTCATCCTCATGATGAACTTTTCCTTCCTGAGAAAGTTCCGTGCATTTATTTCCCTGCTTTCTGAAACCTTCTGGCAGTCTTCTACAGTTTTACTGCAGGCAAATGTTATCTTGTTAACTGAGATTAAGGCAAAGGACCAGACTTTGCTTCCTTTAACTTTCTCTTGCTTGCTTGCTTGTTTGCAGATAACTTAGTTGTGGCAATACTTCCAGCAAAAATGGCCAGTGAAAACATGGTTGTCATGCCCTCTAAAGAAGTGAACATCCAAACAGCCTCTGGGTTGCCCGGTCCTACTGTTCAGGCATCTGGAGCAACTCCATATCTTCAGCATGGAGCTCAGCAACTTGGTACTTCCACTAGTGCTCCTCAGCAAGTCCCCAGAAAGAGTTCTTTGGAGAAATTCCTCAAGGCTGAAACCAAAGTATCTGGGGTATACATATTTGCTATTTGCCTGTTTGAAATCCAATATAATATCACTATTTTTCAAGCTGTGCTGAGACCTGTGAGGCCCATCCTAAAGTTCTAGATCTTGGCTTGAGCATTGTATGTTTCTGGAGTATAATCCAAAAACCTCTATTCTTCCTGGTAGGTTCATTTGTGTTTCTATCAAAAATTCTGACTCAAATATGCATTCCTTTTCTTTACTGTTTAATTAAGAATATGGAGCTCAGCCACAGTGTCAGCCAGATCTGTTTTCCCCCCTTCCCTCTGAGAAGTACAATTGTTGGGAAAAACTTGGTCACAGACTGGTTCCAGCCCAAGCTGGTTGAAGTTGTTTTGTGCTTGTGACTGTGCTTCTCCTGTGGAGGTGTCCATACAGAGATGACCTATAAGTGACATTCCTCTCTCAAAGGCCCATTTTGATAGTCTTACAGGTTTTCTTCCTGACAGGAACAGTTTCCATTGTCAATCATAATCTGGAATCATTGTCCAGCATATATTGTTGTGAACAGTTTCCATTGTCAATCATAATCTGGAATCATTGTCCAGCATATATTGTTGTGGGTCTGTCCCTTCTCCCCAGTTGGATTTTTCACCATAGGAAACCAGGCCCAGGGTCAACACCTGCACTGCAAGCTTAGAAGCCCCAACCCCTTTGAAGGACCTTTCAAACATGGATAGAAAATGATGCCTTTCCTGGGGTGTTAACAGATTAAAATGGTAGTCTTTCTCATATTCAGAGAACAAATTTGTCTTATTTTGTGCATTTCCCTTCCTCAGGCTGTCCAAATTATGATTGGATTGATCCACATTTTCTTTGGGATTGTCATAGCTAGTCTTCCTTCTTCTTCCCCTAAGGGCGTGGTTATCACTGGAGGTTACCCCTTTTGGGGAGGGATATTTGTAAGTATGTACAAATTCCTGTTCAATCATGCACAATTTCTGTGTGGTATACTTACATACATAGATACATACATAATATGAATGTTTTTAACTTTCTTAGTTAACTTACTGACATTAACGTCTGGAACTGGACTTTTCGTTTGAAATGTTTTGCTGCTGATCCAAGTAGCTTCTTCAGTATGAATGAAGACTGAAGAAACTATTTGGAGATGCAGTGTAATTTTTTTTTTTAAATGTCCAGTTGCCATGATTCAACTTCTAGGCAACTCTATCTGGATGACTGAGAATTTTCATTGACATACTGACAGTAAACATTCTTTAATGAAGTTTTGTTGTTTGGATGAAGTCACACACAAAGATACCTACAATGCAGACTCATTTCTCAAGGACTTTTCCAACTGAGGGTACCTATCAAATTCCTGTCTGCACTGCAGCCTTCCTGACTTCCTCATGTTTCATTGAAATCCCAAGGGAGGGGGGCATTATGAGAGAAGGCTCAAGGGGATGAAAAAAAGACATCTGAGTAACTGATAAGAGCTCATTACTGCCCCACAAGAATATATTAGGCTCTCAAATGTTGCCTAAAGAAATTAGGAAAACATTTTAATGAATCTGAAGAATGAAATAAAGAATATCTGGAAGCCATATTTTGGAAATGTAGTGATCTGATCTACTTAAAAAAAATAAGCTGCAGAAATATTGAGGTCTCTTCTAGTGTCTCAGGGGCTGCATCCAAGTTTTTAGTTGGCATATCTGAATGGAAGATAAAGCAACTCTATTATATGGAATCCTAGCAACCAGCTCCAGGATTTTCCCCACTTTGCTTCTGTTAAGTCCTGGGCATGGGCGCAAAGAACGGAGACGAGGCATTGAACGGTGACTTCAACTCTTTATTGAACAGAAAGAACAGAGCAACTACTTGGGCAGCAGCAGCTCTTTTATAGAGCTAGCTGCTGTCAAAACACCTAATGATTCGAGCTTACCGCTTTCACAAGCGTCCAATCAGGGCCCCCCGTTAACAGCCAATCAGACTGGCCAAAAACAACCAATCACGACTCGCTATTCATGGGCCAATGAGAAGTGCAGGATTACAAGCCTGCTGTGAAGTAAAGCTGTTTAGGGTTGTATCGCTGCGTTGGCTTAGTCCATAACACCCCTCCCCCCTAGGTTCCATTTGAGGGGTGGGGTGATGTATTCTCATAAATAGGCAGGTCGCTTCACCTGTCTGCTTGACCTGCGCTGTTCCACCGGTTTCTGTCCTGGCTCTGGTTCCGGTGGGCTGCTAGCTGGGTTGGATGGTGAAAATTGTGCCCCTGGGCTGCTTTCCCTGCTTACGCCAGTGCTGTCTTCTGGGTTTCCTGGATCTGTTTCCATCGCAGTGGTGTCACGCGGCGAGGCCACTCCCTGGCTCGTTCTCCTCCTGATGGTAAGTATTCTCTGGTTGGTTGTGTAGGCTGTTGGGTTTCGATGATCATTTCTTCTTCGGCCTCCTCAATGTTCCCTCCCCCCCAGCTAGAGGTTCCAGGGCTGAGATAGGATTAGGTGCTAGTCTGGAATGGAGTTGGTCTATGTGGCATTTCCACATCTTACCATCTGCAGTTTGTAATGATAGGATTGGGGTCCCGTAAGTTGCGTTATGGTAGCGGGGACCCACAGTGGGTCACCCGAGAAGTTTTTCGCAAACACGAGGTCACCTTCCTGGAATGCCCGACACTTGCTGGTGGATCCCGGGGGTTGTTCCGGCGTGAAGTTTGGGTGGAGGCGATCGAGATGCGAGCAAAGTTTCCGGCCCATCAGGAGTTCAGCTGGGGTCTTGTTCGTTGTACTGTTTGGGGTTATGTGCTGGAGGAGAAGCATCCGGTTTATTTTGTCGTCAATGTCGCCGTGGTCCATTTTGTGCAAGGTCTGTTTTACAAATTGAACCATTCGCTCAGCCCTACCATTGGCCGCAGGGTGAGCTGGCGATATTAAGGCATGGCGGATGCCCCGATCTGCCAGGTACTGTTCGAATGGCAGGGCCCTGAATTGGGGGCCATTATCGGAGACCAGGACATCCAGAAATCCATGGGTAGCGAATAGTTTATTCAGCTTTTTAGTGACTGCCTCTGTAGTGGTGCATTTCATCTTGTGGACCTCAAGCCAGTTTGAATAGGCATCCACTGTTAGGAGGAAAGTGTGTCCTCTTGTGGGTCCCGCAAAATCGATGTGGATATGGGACCAAGGACCTCGAGGTGTTTCCCACTGAGTTGGGGGAGTTTTTGGAGGAGTGGAGCGAATCTCCTGGCATTTGCTGCATTTTGCTACCCAGGTCTCTATCTGTTTGTCTAAGCCAGGCCACCATGTGTAACTCCTGGCCAATGCCTTCATCCGCACGATGTCTGGATGTCCATCGTACAACATTTTCAAAACCCTATATTGCAATTTATCCGGGACTATGACTCTGTCTCCCCACACTATGCAGCCTTTCTGGGAGAATAGCTCTGTTTGACGATTTCTAAATGGCTTGAACATATCATTGGTTGTGCTGATCAGCCAACCCCATTCTACCCAGCTGAGGACTCATGCCAGAACAGGGTCCTTTTTTGTTTCTTAGGCGATGTCTCAAGCGGTTAGCGGCGGCGATTTAAGGGTTTCGATTTGCAATACGGCTTAGGTTGGAGCAGGGTCCTCTATGATGTCTGGTAGTGGAGAGCGGCTCAAAGCGTCAGCGTGGGGAATGGTTTTCCCCGGGCGGTGTTGCAATCGGTAATCGTAGGCGGCTAAAAATTCTGACCAACGTATCATTCTTGGTGATAAGATATGGGGAGTTTGTTTGTTTCCCGCCAAAATACCAAGTAGCGGCTTGTGGTCTGTAATTATGATAAAGGGTCTCCCATACACATATTCATGGAAACGTTTAATTGCGGATACAATAGTGAGAGCCTCTTTATCGAGTTGACTATAGTTCCTTTTGGTTTTCGACAAAGTTCTCGAAAAGAATGCAATAGGTGCCTCATTCCCATTTGGTAGGACATGGCTTAAAATGGCTCCCACTCCAAATGGTGAGGCGTCACAGGTAACCGTTAAAGGTAGAGTTTCGTTGTATTGCATTAATATAGCATCGGAGGTTAAGAGGTCTTTTACCTCTTGGAATGCTCTCTCTTCATGCTGTCCCCAGACCCAGGAAGCTTTTTTGTCGAGAAGTCTATGTAGGGTTGACTTCTGGGGCAAGAAGATGTTATAAAAGTTAATGAGTCCCAGGAAGGCTTGAAGGTCTGTCTTATTCCTAGGTCTCGGGGCATTTTTGATTGCGGTTAGTTTTATTTTGGTGGGGTGGATTCCCTGTCTGTCGAGAAGGTATCCCAGGAACTCCACTCTCTCCGTACAAAGTTGACACTTGTCCCTTTTTACCCTCAGACCAGCGTCTTTAAATTTCTGAAGAACTTTTCTGAGTCGTTGTACTAATAACTCTTCAGTGGGGGCAGCTATTAGGACGTCGTCAAAATAAGGCACAACGCATTTTATGCCTTGTAATAGTCTCTCCATTAAACTTTAGAAAATGCCAGGCACCACGCTTACTCCGAATTGGAGTCTATTGCACTTGAAAGCGCCTCTATGGGTAACTACTGTCTGGGCTTCTACAGTTGTTGCATCTACAGGTAGTTGCTGGTACGCCTGAGCTAAGTCCAATTTCGCAAATATTTTTCCGCCACCCAGGGAATGAAGAAGGTGTTGAACCACCGGTACTGGGTAAGTGCTCTGTTGAAAAGCATGATTTAGGGTGGCCCGGTAATCTCCACAAATTCTTAACGAACCATCTGGCTTCATGGGCATTACTATCGGAGTTTCCCAGCGGGCATGGTCAATCGGTTCCAATACGCCCTGGGCTATCAGTTTATCTAGCTGCTTGTCGATTTTCGGTTTTAAGGCAAAAGGTACCCGACAAGGTTTAAGCCGAATGGGAGCTACATCGGGGCTAAGATTAAATGATATAGGGGTCCCCTTGTACTTGCCTAATGTCCCTGTGAACACATCCTGGAATTCCTGGATGAGAGCCTCTTCCCAGTCATTGCTTCTGATTTGGTGTATGCCGGCTAGTTCAATCCCAAGTGGGCAAACCACTGTAACCCTAACAAACTGGGTCGGTCACGATCGATAACAGTCAGGGGAAGCGTCACTGTGCGGTCCTTGAAGGATACTTGGACATGGCTGGAACCAACAACAGGAATTCTGTTTCCCTGGTAGTCTTTCAGGATGATTCGTTGCATGCTGAGGTCCTGGCGGCAGATGGCAGGGATCAGCTGTTTGAGGGTTTTCCAGGATACCATCGATAGGGATGATCCCGAATCGACTTCCATCACGCACGGTCGATTCTCAATAGTAAACTTTACGCAGATCTTTCTTGTATCGAACGATGAAGCGTGGCCGATAATCATGGTTTGGTGGGCCTCTTCTCGTCTCATTGAAGAGGCAGGTGCTCGATTTCTGTAGTAGTAGTGGTTGTTCCATTGGTGGTTCAGACGGTCCTGGTTCTCGGGAGGTTTGCCTGTCTCCCGACTGAGGTTGTTCTCCCTTCGGCTGGGACTGGATTCTCGCTTGCTTCTGCAGATTTTTGCGATGTGGCCTCTTTTCCCGCAAGTACGGCAGAGTGCGTCGAGGAATTTGCAGTCCTATCGCGGGTGGTTTGCCCCGCAACCAGCACATTGGCGCGGATGTCTCTGGTTTCTTTGCTCTGGTTCCGAGCAGAGCCGGTTGACCTCCTCTTCCTCACTGTCTAAGGATGACTCGAGGTCTTCGTGGTGGGTAGTGGTAGCATGCTTCTCATTGATGAGTGGGCTATCATTAGCAAGTTGGCGAAACGGTGCGTTCGCTCGGCGCATTCCAGCGGCTGACTTCCTGGTTGCTTCTGCGGCAGTAGCGTCGGCGATGACATCTGTAAGGCTGATGTCGCCTTTTGCCATCAG
>BHEV01035623.1:0-10947 GCA_004319985.1 Emydocephalus ijimae | reverse complement strand
CTAACTCCGAATTGGAGTCGGTTGCACTTAAAAGCACCTCGGTGCATAACGATCATTTGTGCCTCCGCTGTTTTTTTATCTACAGGCAGTTGTAGGTAGGCCTGTGCTAAATCTAATTTAGCGAAGACTTTTCTGCCCTCCAGAGAATGGAGGAGGTGTTGTACCACCGGCACCGGGTAAGCATTCTGTTGAAGGGCGTGATTCAGGGTGGCATGGTAGTCCCCACAAATCCTTAACGATCCATCCGGTTTGATGGGTGTTACAATTGGGGTTTCCCAAGGAGCGTGGTCGGTCGGTTCTAAAACACCTGGGCTATTAATTTGTCAAGCTGCTCGTCAATCTTTGGTTTAAGGGCAACAAGTACTCGACGAGGCTTAAGGTGGATGGGGGCTACTTCAGGGTTAAGGTTAAATGATATCGGGGTCCCCTTGTACTCACCTAGTTTGTCTGCAAAGATGTCCTGGAATTCCTGGACGAGGTCCTCCTCCCAGTCGTCGCTGCTGGTTTGGTGAATGCCGGCTACCTCAATCCCTAGTGGAGTGAACCATTGAAGGCCCAACAAGCTAGGCTGATCACGGTCAACAACGGTCAGTGGCAAAGATGCAGTATGATTTTTGAATGAGTCCTGGACTAGGCTGGATCCAACGACCGGAATTCGGTTTCCCTGATAGTCCTTGAGTATGATTCTTTGGATTCTGAGGTCTTGCCACTGGACGGCAGGGATTAATTGTTTAAGAGTCTTCCAGGAAACCATCGAGAGAGACGATCCTGAATCGACTTCCATCACGCAGGGCTGGTTTTTGATGGCGACCTTCACTCGGATCTTCTTTGCGTCTAATGATGAGGCGTGACCAATCGTAATGGTTTGGTGTGCCTCTTCTCGTTTCGTTGAATGGGCTAGTGGTTTATTTCTGTAGGAGTGGTTGTTCCATTGGTGGTTCAATTGTTCCTGACTCACAGGATGACTTCCTGTCGTTTGGCAGTAGTTGCTCCCCCTCTGAAATGGGCTGGATCCTTGCTTGCTTCTACAGACCTTTCCGATGTGGCTTCTCTTCCAACAGACATGGCAGAGCGTGTCGAGGAATTTGCATTCTGATCGTGGGTGGTTTGCCCCACAACCAGCGCATTGATACTACAATCTCTGGTTACGCTGGTGGCGTTTGTCTCGTTCAGAACGGAGCCGGTTGACCTCTTCCTCATCACTTTCTGATGACAACTCGGGGTCCTGGTGGTGGGTTGCCGCTGCATGTCCCTCAAGGCGAGGTGAGGTTTCACTGGCGAGTTGGTGGAGCGGGGCGTG
Source organism: Emydocephalus ijimae (assembly GCA_004319985.1). Taxonomy (NCBI): domain Eukaryota; kingdom Metazoa; phylum Chordata; class Lepidosauria; order Squamata; family Elapidae; genus Emydocephalus; species Emydocephalus ijimae. The sequence goes on along the minus strand of BHEV01035623.1, from coordinate 9,647 downwards.
GGCGCGGCGCATTTGGGCAGCCGACTTCCTGGTTGCTTCTGCAACAGTAGCGTCAGCGATGGCATCTGCAAGGCTGATGTCGCCTTTCGCCATCAGCTTACTCTGCACATGTGGTGCATCTAATCCCAGAATTATTCGGTCTCTCAGGGCTTCTTCGAGGTCGGCGAACCCACAGAGGCCTCCCAGGTTCCGGAGATCCACTATGAAATCTGCAATGCTTTCTCCTTTCCGCTGGTCTCTCTGGTAAAATTCATGTCTTCGGACAAGTGTTGGTATGGTAGGTGCATAGTGGGCCCGTAGGAGGGGCTCGAGGACGTCCCAGTCCATGGACTTCACCTCAGCCGATTTTGCCAGTGCCTTAGCCATCTTGAAAACGGCAGGACCACAGTGAGTCAGGAATACCACTCGCTTTTTCCCAGTGGTGGCATTCTTCAAGTTGTTGGTCTCCAGAAACATCTGGAACCAGTCCATGTATGAGTCCCAGTCTTCTTGTGCCGGGTCGAATGGAGCGGGTGGTATGGTGCTGCTGGACATGGTTTCTGCCATTGATGCGCCTTCAGCCACGTGCTCTGTTTGGTGCTCTGTAGTGTTCAGTCAGCTCTGACGTCTCCGTATCCCACCTTCGTCGCCAGTGTTATGCTCTGCGCATGGGCGCAAGGAACGGAGACAAGACAGTGAACAGTGAACTTCAACTCTTTATTAATCATTCTGGACAGAGCAAAAACCTAGGGCAACAGCAGCCCTTTTATAGGCAAGCTGCTGTTCTAGTAACCAATAAGAAACGTGGAGCATTAACCCCTTTAACCAATGAGAGTGGCTTGTTAATAGCCAATCAGATTCTCCTGAACGGACCAATCCGATATCGCTATTATCAGCCAATCAGAAGTGCAGGACTAGAACCCTGCTATTTCCAAAGGTTTTGATAAACTTTATTAAAGCGTTTTATCAGTTCATAACAGGGATAATTAACTGAAAGCCAAATGGAGAAAAAGTGGGGAAATAGAAAATGTACCTGAAAAACAAAGGCAAAGCAACAAAAGAGAGACTGAGGGAGACAGATGGCTTGCTGTGTGTGCGTCCCAAATTTTACAAAAGACAAAAACAAGACCAAACAAGTCTGCAAAAAATATATTTGTGCCATGATCTGAGTGGATCCAATTAAGACCACTTGACTTTTATTGGAAGGCTGATGTTATATGCCCTTGGAGGGGCCATCCAATGTCCCCCAGCATCAACATTTAGCTGACACAACTAAAAGAATCAGATTTGTTCACTGTGACACAGCATCTGACAATTTTATCCCCATGAAAAGACCTCTCTCTCTCTCTCTCTCTCCCTCCCTCTTTGTATGTGTGTGTGTGGGGGTGTGGGGGTGTGTGTAGAGAGAGTGAATGGATTCTTTAAATGAAAAAAAAAAGGCTGACTGATTTCTTTTGCAGGATACAATCAAAACTGGAAATGTGTAGGTTTGCAATGCAAGAGGATGAAGATGATGAAGAAAAAACTTTTAGCAATGCTGGGAGAATTGCAGGCAGAGATTTAGGGGCTGTTTCTGGCTTCAGTTCCCAGATGCCCTTTCTATGTTTCTTCACACATGGAGAACATCATTTATGTGTTTTACAGGCTACAAGAAAAACAGCTTTCACATCTGAGCCATTTTGGGAACATTAGCCTTAATGTAGTTGCAAGCCAGGAGCTCCCCAGCATGTAATGCGGAATGTGCATACTTCTTGTGTGAGCTCCTAACATGCCTCAGCTCCCTCTGCAAGATCACAGTAGGATTCTTTTGGAGCATTATAAACAAGTTGTTTTCATGGGGAATGCACAAGGACACACTCATGGAAGTGAGCCAGAATCATGAATTTTATGAAACTGTGATGGAAATCACATTAAAGCTCACAAATCAGATCAGTAATTTTTACTACCCCCACCAGGTTAGTGGGGAACATGATTCATTGTGAATTTATTCCTATGAAGGCCACCATTTCACAAAGTATCATTTATCAGTTTATCAGCCTCTTGAGCCAGAAAACAAACGGTGTCATTATTTTTAATGATATTCGTACATGACTGCAAGACACGCGTGCCTTCTAGCCAACCTATTTTATTCCTAAGAGAAGATTTGCTACATTTGTACATTTGTATTTTACACTGGTTGCAAGGTAGTACATGCTTCACATTTTTATATTTCACTGAGACAAGCTTGAGAAAGCTTCATCTATTTCATGACTGTAAAAGCTATAAAAAGAAAGGTGGGGGGGGGGGAGGAAAATAAAACAAACATTAAAATAATTTAAAAATTCCAAAACAGATGTATAATGCAATTGGAATTTCAAGGTTCTAATGACAAACAGAACTAAAATTAGATTGTGAGAAAAATCAGATATAAGCTAAGTTACCATTGCTTGTTTCACCCACCAGGATTTTAAACATCTGAGCTTAATGTAACATGTGAATTCAGGCACATCATGTATGTCCCTTCAGCAGGGACACACTATCAACTTGGATCTTCAATAGTCTACATGTATGTTTAGGCACTTGCCACATTTACACTTTTAGGTTTCCCTTTGAACATTTACATAAGCCCTGGGAGAACACAGGAAGGCCGCCCAACCCAAAACATAGTTTAAAAAGAGATCATGCCTTATGTTTGCTTCATTTTAGATCAGTCTAAAATAACATATAAAGAAGATTGAGAACAAAACACAGAAGAGGGCACTCTTGGCTAGGCTGGGCATACGCCTGTCTTCTCTTTGTGAAGTCTAAAGCTATATCATATATACTACACTCTTTCTAAAAAGAGCTTCCAGACATAAATAGGGGTGAACATGGTCCTCCTCACTTGGTCTATTGGGTGCTTGCCTGGTTGTTTCAGAAGCACTGAAGCTTCAGCAAATACATTGCTCTTGCTTAGATTAACCAGAATGCTTAATGCTACAAGGAGAGGACTGGCATCTACCTCTTCCGATTAATTCCACATGATCCTGCTTATGGAATGCACTAATTAGTTTCTGAATTGTTATCCTTGGAGTTCTGAAAATTACTGAAACTCATGAGGGTTAGATCAGCACAGCTAGGAAAGATAAAAGACCCACGCAATTTTCTAGAGTCTCCTGCCACCAGGGATTAAACAATCCAGGCAAATATTTACGGCAACCCTGATTAACCCCCAAAATAAAAATGAAGAGTTCTTAGAACTCGTTTCACTGGCTACTCCTTCCTAGAACCTAATTGTTTGGTGAAATAAAAGGAAATAAATATTTGTATTGTAGAAGAGAAATTGCGTGTTTGAAAACAAAAATGGTTATTGCTGTAACTATATATTGTTATTATCGTGTTTAGAATTACGAAGTGTTCAGAACAACAGAATAACAGAGCTGGTCTTCCAGTCTAACCCCCTGCTCATGCAGGAGACCCTATATAATTCCAGACAAATGGCTGTCCAATCTCTTCTTAAAAGCCTCCAGTGACGGAACACCCACAACATTTGAAGGCAAGCCATTCCATTGGTTAATTGTTCTCACTGTTATGAAATTTCTCTTTAGTTCTAGGCTGTTTCTGTCCTTGATTAGTTTCCACCCATTGTTTCTCATCTGGCCTTCAGGTGCTTTGGAAAATTTCTTGGGATGGGTCCTCTTATGTAGGATCTAGAGCACAAGAGGGGATATTTAGATCTGCAGTTGTTACCTATTTAGAGTTGGCTGCTTAGTAACTATAAAGGGGATAGATTGTTGACATGAATTCATAGACAAACTGTTGGCTCAGTTTGTTAGGCTATTCTACTTCTTGACTGTTTGAACTGGTGCAGCATTTATACCTAGGAACATTTTTGCATTTTCTATCCTGTTATCCAGGTGATATAATCATAGAAAACAATATATGGTTGCCATATGTTAAATAACAGTACCATATCTGAGATGCCAAAAATTAGAACTTCCTTTGTGGTTGCTCTGATCTGGTGGCCCTCTCTTTGGTCAAATAAAGCAATATGGAATATGAGTAATTGCACTTCCCCTCTTGAAGAGGAAAAGGAGGGAGGCAGAAACAGTGAGCAGGCACAAGGCTAGCTGATTAGAAAGGCTAGCTTTTTTCACCACGATGCAGCCATAACAAAAATATCACTTCTGTGGTTGCCATGTCAGGACTAACTTGCAATAATGAATAATAATATAACTTACTGGATAATAATGAAAAAAAAAACATCTAATAAAGGTAAATAAATTAGACAAAGCAGATTAAAGCCCAACTTCCAGGCACAATTCCCTTGGTCTTGAGTAGGTGTCTCTGTTCTTTCTAAATGAGCTTTCATCTTCACAAAATGTCCCACAACAACCTACAGTTGGAGCTGGTAGGAACCTGCAAAATTTCAGAAACATGCCACTGATGCTCATGAATGACTGCCATAGCAGCATTATTCCATTCCATTGGTCATTTTCACCCAGGACTGCCATGCTGAGTCTGGGACCATACACTGATTGCTTGCATGAAAAAGCACACTTTTGATGTTGCTTCTCACATATTCCTTTGATACTTTCCAATAAAGAGCCTGAGATGACTGTTTCTGTGGGCACATTTCCAATAAAAGCATAAGGCTGCAGTCACCCACCATTTTTTTTACTTTGTACCAATGCCTTGGAGGCATATATAGACTCAGATCTGGTAAACAAAGATAATCCTAAATGTTAAATATTTGGCTATGCAGCTTGTTAACCTCTCATTTCATTTTTTAAAAAAAAAGTCAAAAGAAGGTGAAATAAAAGACCAGACAGTTATCTGACGAAGCATACACTTATTATCTCTTCTGAGGAAACTACCAATTTTGGTTTTTTTTCTCCATGTTTCATATATCCACATGTTGATTTACAGATTTTCTCTTCATATGATTTCATTTAAATTTCACAAATTTGTGAAAGCCAGCTTCAGAGGGAATGTGACACATTTCTTCAATCATCTCAAGAATTGGGAAAGGAGGCATCACATGTATAACCATGACTTCCCTCTGCAGCTGGCTTTCACAAATTTGTCCAAGAAGAGGAAGAAAAATTACGTTTGTGCTACATTGGCAGGCGGCTTATGAATGGGTCTCATTGCTCTAAAAATTCAGTGCTTCTCTTCACCCTTAGCTGATTTGCAAAACTGCCTTATGAGGCTAAGTATCTTGGAAAATTTTTCTTTGAGCTCTGTCTCCACAAATCACCTGCTTCAGACCTGTATTAGCCAAACACATCTAACAATCCAGCACGGGCCAAGAAATTGACACAAGCTGTGGGTTAAACAGATGGGGAGGAGGTATAAATAAAGCAATGGCAACATTAACCAGGAATGGGGGTCTGCAGCCAAATCTTCTGTTTGGGTAAATCAATGTAGATCAGACAAAGTTAGGGAGGCAGCATTTTATGCTTCACTAGAATTTGGCCCAGAAGCTGAGTGAAAAACATCACAAATGAAGTAGATTTGTCCAATCATAGTCATGGTTATGTAGTTCAGCACTAAGGAGAATGCTTCTGCACCATTCAAAATTGGCTTGGTTTTATGTCTTCAGCCCCCCCCCCTTAGGAATCCCCAGCCCATGACTGGGATCCAGGAAAAGTTAATGGTAAATAAAAGGCCAATTTAAATATGCTTAGTTAGAAGCAAGTCTAAATGGTTTCAATCTGAAAAAAAAGAGCATAGCTTAGGAAAAAACTTTCAGCTCAGGATTGGAGAAATGCTTTGTAGGCATAGAAGCTGCACATCCATCTGGGAAGATATTGGGAAGAAAATGTGATTGATGATGATGATGATGACTACCAGAATAAGGTTCTTCGCTTTTTCTAAAAAGCAAAATGATTAAAAGAACAATAATTAAGACAGAAATTAAAAATATAACATAGGAAGTCCTCGACTTATAACCACAATTGAGTCCAAAATTTGTGGTGCGAATTGAGGAAGTTGTTAATTGAGTTTTGCCCCATTTTATGATCTTTCTTGTCACAGTTGTTAAGTGAATCACTGCAGTTGTTAAATTAGTACCACAGGTGTTAAGTAAATCTGGCTATCCCATTGACTTTGCTTGTCAGAAGGTCACAAAAGGGGATCACATGATCCTAGGACACTGCAACCATCATAAATATGAGTTAGTTGACAAGCATCTGAATTTTGATCATGGGACCAGGGGATGCTACAATGGTCGAAAGTGTGAGAAAGGCTTATAAGTCACTTTTTTCAGTGCCGTTGTGACTTTGAACAGTCGTTAAATGAACTGTTGTAAATCAAGTACTACCTGTATCTATTTAAAACCAGAATTTTAGAAAGGCAATACATATACTTTTCAGATAAAAACATCAAAATGTCTGGATCAATTAGAAAACATGTAGGGGGGGGGGCAGGGAAGAGCCATGAAAATCAGGCCAGATTTTCACTCACTGTCTTCGGCTAATGATTTTAGTCATAGTTTTAGACTGTGTTTTTATATTTTGTATTTTGAATTGCAATTATCCAACATGAATATTCATGTGAATAGCAAAGTGGGGTGCAAATTAATCAGAAAATACATTTGAAGAGTTTTATAGCTTTTATCAGTCCAGGTAGGAGAAAGGAAGAAAAAGACATGCATTCTAGGTTTTTTAAAAAAATACATTTACTTCTTTTACCTCAGTTTATACAGTATATGGAGAACAGAAGCAAATGAGCTGAGATTGGGGACCATAAATATCAGGAAGAGAGGAAGGAAGGAAGAAAGGAAGGGAGATCAATTATGATGACAATTTCTAAGATGATAAAACTCTCTCATAAACAAGAAGGATCAAGAAGAAATGATTGGATCAAATAATTGATTTATTGGTGAGAATGAGGAGGAAGAAGAGAAACAATATTTTTGAAAGAAAGGAGAAAGAGAGACATAAGTAACAAGAAAGAGGTAATTGGGATTAAGCGAAGTGCTTGTTTACAAGTAGCAGTGGTGGGACAAATGAAACAGCACTGTCTAGAACAGTGGTCACCAACTGGTGGGCCATGGCCCACTGGTGGTCCGTGATAAAATTTTGGTGGGCCTCAGAGAAATTTCACCCACAGAGCACCCCCCCAAAGCAATTAATCCAGGCTGCGCAGAAACACAAGGCTGCCCCACCCACATGGCCCACGGGAACCCTCCCCGTCCACTCACTCCTTACCCAGCAAACTTGTCTGCTAAATTGCTATTTTTCCTTTTTCTGACCATCAGCTGTTCTGCTGTACTGGGAGATTTAGATTAGCTAGGAAGCAGGAAATGGTTGGATTTCTTGTTTTCTAGTTAGTCTTTAGATCTTTGGCTCTGCTTTTAAGCACAGCCAAACCTCCCTTAGGACTGAAGGTTCTATTATTCAGTGCGACTCACAGCAAGCAAATTTTGTGTGACAGACTGAGCTACCCAATGGCAGATAGATAGAACACTGAATGAATCTGTGAGCAGCTCAATCTGCTTGCTTGCTTTGCCTGATTTTGGGTAAAGGTTGTTCTTTTTTAAATAAAAAATTCAATATTTACATACATGCTATGTTGTGAGTTAATTTTGTGAGGTTGCTTGCAAGCAAATTTTATGTGACAGACTGAGCTAGCCGATGGCAGATAGATAGATCTTGAATGAATCTGTGATTCTATGAGCAACTCAATCTGCCTGCCTGCTTTGCCTGATTTGGGTAAAGGTTGCTATTTTTAATAAAAAAAATCAATATTTATATAAATGTGTATAATATTTACATACAAGCCATGCCCAGCCAGTCACATGACCACCAAGCCACATCCACAAATTAGACCATGCCCACAGAACCAGTTAGTGGTCCCTGGGATTTAAATTTATGAGTTTAGTGGTCCCTGAGATCCAAAAGGTTGGCTACCCCCGGTCTAAAATGAATAATACTCCATCAGATAAATAAAAACTTTCTTATCACTTTTATATACTTTTTGTTCCTTTCTGAAACCCTTTTATAGAATGGAGGGAGAGCCTAGTTAAACCACTTGGGAAAAATATTTTTTTCCTTTTCCTAAGTAAAATGCAGAAGTCTCTTCAAAAAGAAGAAATGCAATATGGGAGAAGGCGGAGCTTCGTTTTGGCGATACAGCTGCGATCTCGGGGCTCTGAGATCGCAGCCGATATTTTCGCCCCTGGTTGGTTCCAACGGACCTAAACCATCCTGTAGAGACAGTGATTGTGAAGGGCATAGTCCCAGGATCCCAGGGATATCACAAAATCTCTGGTTTGATCTGGGAGAAGCCCTTTTGCTGGCGGCAGAGAGGCATCCTCCATAGCTGCTGAAGTCGAGACAGCTCCGGAAAGATAGTGGCTGGGTGAGTGAAAGTGTGTCGGCTGGGTGAGAAACTTCTTTTTTGTTGTAAATTTGCTGAGATTTGAAAGGGCACCCTGAATACAGAAGAAACCTGTGAGATTTTTTTTTGACAAAAACTGTATGAGCGGTGTTTTTTAAAGTGATGTCAAATTGAGGCTTGGATTTTTTTTTCTTTTTCTTACTTTTTTGGGGGGACTTTAGTGTGAGTTTGTAGGTAACCGGATTGAATTTTCTTTTATATATATTTTTATGCTCCTTTTGATTTTTTAATTTTCTTTTAGGATAGAGGCTCCCTTTGGCTATTTTTTTTTGTATAAATTATCCTTTTTTTCTGGCTGTGGGGGGGGAGAGTATTAAGAAACTTTGTAACACTGCCAACAAGAGGCTTGAAAATATTTTATTTGAATTGGAGAGAACTGAAAGAAGACTCCTTCTCAAGGACATTTTAATGTGATAAGATAGAGGGAAAGCACAGCAAAATATTATTACAGGTGTTTTCCTGGACTCTTATCAATATTTCAACACTTGAGGCTTGGCTTTGAAGCTGGTGGAGAAGAGAGTCATAATAAGAGCCTTGGACAACTAAATAAAATGCAGTGTGCTTTCTTATATTTTTTTTCTTTACTTGTGATACCCCTACTCACCAGCGTCTTTGTAAATTCCAATTCTAGTAATATTCTTATTTTTGCTTTTTATTTCAAAGGGAAAGCCTCAGAGCTTTTTCTTTATTTTTCTTTTTTTCTCCTTATTTTTACTGGGATCCTTTTGCTTTTTCTATCCATGTTTTTGGATCACTCTGTTTTTTCTTTTTGATTATTGAGACTTTTCAACTGGATTAAGGTGTGAAGAACCTGAAGGAATTTCTTCTTTTTTTCTTTATTTTTGTTCTTTTTCTACTTAATCAATATTATTATTTTTGGGTTTTTTCTTTCTTTCTATTTTTCATTTTTTATGGTGGACTACTTCGTAATTGGATTAGGGTCTAGAAGAACCTGAAGATCTTTCTTCTTCCTTTTTTCCTTTTTGTTCTTTGGTTTTGGGCCTTTTACTATTGGATTGTTCCTTTTTGGATTATAATTGGCTATTCTACCAGTTGGATTAAAAGTCAAAAAGAATTTGAAGCTTTGGAAGCATTAAAATGAGCAGGAAACCAATATCAGCTGGCATTTCTACCTCTACCTCTGCCTCCCCACCAGCTGGAGGACAACGTTTAATTCAGGCAATGTTGAAGCAAGATAAAGAACAAGAAAAAGTAACTTTACAGATTATGCAAGGAATTCAAGATCTCAAGACAAAATCAGACACCATTGAACAAAGAATAGAGAAGACTGATGAAAAAGTGGA
>BHEV01035622.1:0-18682 GCA_004319985.1 Emydocephalus ijimae | reverse complement strand
TAACTCACAGACGAACACTATACAGAAGCCTGATGATGGCAGATGAGATTCTGCTGAAACGTTGCTACAACTTTAAACGCAGATCTGATTTTCCATGTGGCCCCCAACAGAAATTAATTGCCCACCCCTGAAATAGACTGTTCTCTCCCCTCTGGCAAATGTTGGACCACACCGATTACAATGTCACGACTGCAACATAGGTTACATTTTTGAAGAAGCAGAAAAGAAAAATATCCAGAATGCTTTCCGGAGGCTGCATTTTCTATCCTCGGAGCATCAATCAACTCTATTCAATTTGTTCTTCAAATGTTTAAGAGAGAAGCAACAGAGCAGAAATATCAATAGAAGAGAATATTTGTATTGCAGGCTTAAACTTTAGATCCTTGCTGTGTTCTGAGCTTACAGATGTTTCATTACCCAACTAGGTAACGTCATCAGGGAGTGGGGTTTGCTGTATGTTTGCATACTAGATGTTTGCCCCATATTGGTTCTTGGTTTGTTTTTTTTTAAATTCACTGTTGTTTATTGTTTACTGTAAAAATGTATTCACTCTAATCTAAGCCACTGGCAGGGTTGTGCTCTCCTTCTTTAAAGCTTTTGTTTACCTACCTCTACAGGTCAACAGAATAACTCATTTTGAGAATCAGAAACTCAGAATCTTTAAATAACATTTTTGTCTATGCAGTTCTTAGCTTAAATAAAGATCAGTCTTCCCATCACAGTTCAGGAAAGGCATGTTGGAAAGTTACATGTAATTTCCACATTCCCAGTATAAGAGATCAATGTAGGCAAAACATTTGAGAAATTTGAGAAAAGCCAATGGAATAACATTTCTCATCAATGATTTACAGGTTCCAAGTTTTCTACTCAAATGGTAGTACAAAAATAACAGCTGAAATATTCCATTTATCGCCCATAGTCATTGCAATATATCAAATGCATGGATCAAACAATTAAGCACTCTTTAACCATTCATGGTTTCTATTCTACATAGGTTCAAATCATTATCACTGTAAGTGTGGTCTTCTTTCATGCAGTATTTACTACAGAACCAATAGCTAAATCCAAATGGCCAAAGAAAACTTTACCTTAATAAAACCAAATAACGGATTTGAAGTATCACAACTGCACAAGATTTTTTAAACATTATTTTCTTTCCCTCCTGAAATATCCAATGACATTTTGATATCTTACCAAGGTTGTGAGGTGGCTAAGCAATATCATTTATCAAAAATATCCCCATCAAACCAATGGCCCCAAGGCCCTACGCACCAGCTATGGATTAAAGCAACCAATATCTCTGACAGCCTAGAGCCAGTTTGTAATTATGGTTAAGGCATCAGGTTAAAAACCAGGAAACCATGACGTCTAGTTCTGCTTTCAACATGAAACCCGCTATGTGACTTGGCCCAGTCTCCCTCTCTACCTCTACCTTTATCTGTATTTCTGCCTCTACTTCTGCCTTTATAATTTCTGTCTCTATTTCTAGCTCCATCTCCATCATCTCTATCTCTAACCTCTCTCTCTCTCGATCTCTCTCTCTTTCTCTCTCCACACTGGCTCAAACATGCAGGGAGAGAGGGGGGAGGGGGAGGGAGGAAGGGAGAGGGAGGGAGGGAGAGAGAGAGAGATCTGGCATACCCAGTTTCTCAACTCATGGGTTGTTGCATAAACAGGAGACTGAATGAGTTTCTGGGAAACAATATATGTCAGAAACGTGGATTGTCAGGCCAATAAATAGGTACCAGTTTGTTGTTTTAATATGTAGACTACAGGCAAGAGCCTGACTTACCAAAAATGAGTAGTAAAGGGCAGTTTGGTATAACAGTTAAATTGCTGGTCTAGAAACCAGAAGATTGCGAGTTCTAGTCTTCACAAGGGCTGGCTGACTTTGGACCAGTTACTCTCTCAGCCCAACTGTATTGCTCTGTCTCCAGCACAGCAAATTTGAGTGACAGTTTCATGACCTGAACAGGAGAGTGAATAAGTACCTGGATATGGAAGTGACCATATCACCATGACTACTTAAAACTTAAGTGGACTACTTAATTCAAGGCAGTACAAGAAAAGAAACTTCTTCTGCCAAGAATGAGACCATTGAGGTTCACGGGTAAGGATCTCTGGCAAGAAAGGTAGTATCAAAGTTAAGGAGTATTTGTCTATAGCAGAGGGCAATGAGATCATCTCAAGGTTAAGGAGTATTTGTTTACAAGATGAAAATGAGAGAGATGATTCCACTTTATATACTGTAGCTATCTCATAAAGAACAAAGTGCAACCAAGATATAACCTATTAGTGATTGAAATATTTATTTAATTCTGTATTACAAGCCTAGCCATTTCAAGAGAATATAAATTTCTATGTATTATTTATCTAAAAGAAAGATATTCAGTTCCTCCTTGTCAATCTCAGACTAATACTATCCTAACTACCATAACACTATCTTGGTCACCACAATGTAAAAAGATGTTCATTCTCCAGAAAGAGTGCAGAGAAGAGCAGCAATCATGGTTAGGGGACTGGAGGCTAAAACATATAAAGAATGGTTGCTGGAACTGAGTATGCCTAGTTTAATGAAAAGAAGGACTAGGGGAGACATGATAGCAGTGTTCCAATATCTTAGAGGCTGCCACAAAGAAGAGGAAGTCAAACTATTCTCCAAAGCACCTGAGGGCAGGACAAGAAGCAATGAGTGGAAACTAATCAATGAGAGAAGCAACTTAGAACTATGTAAGAAGAAATTTCCTGGCAGTTAGAACAATTAAATCAGTGGAACAACTTGCCTCCAGACGTTGTGAATGCTCCAACATTGGAAGTTTTTAAGAAGAGATTGGATAATGATTTGTCTGAAATTGTATAGGGTTTCCTCCCTAATCAGGAGGTTGGACTAGAAGACCTCCAAGTTCCTTTCCAAGTCAAGCTCCGTTATTCTATTCCACCCCACAGGGTTTTTCCTCTTGAGAAAATAAAGACAGGGGCATTAGGTATGCATGCTGCCTTCATTTGACCAAAAATAAAGGAGAGATAAAATAAATCAAATAGATGAATGAATAGGCTTAAAGCACAGTGCACATACATTTATCCAGTTTTTAAAAAAATATATTTTGAAAAAGATAGAAGCCAGCAATTTCTAATCCGATCACCTTACATTAGCCCTGGCAACAGTATTCCATTCTGTACACATTAAGTGCAACACTACTGTTAGGGATACACACCCTAGCAGAATGTGCGACGGCAGTCTAGCAGGCAGGCAAATGATGTGAGATAAACGTTGTTGTAGTTTACACTCAGGAAGACAGATACACTGTGCCAGTTAAATAGTTTTATTCCAGCAAGAGTTATAGCATAGTCAAAACAGTCCATATGTCATACACTAGTTCAGTCCATCCAGGGATTAATCAGTTGCAAAGTCCAGTGTTGAAAAATAGAGGTCAGTAAACTTACAAATAATCAGTCCAGCAATATATCTCTTTTGCAGTCAGAGATATGAAGAAAATCAACCCCCTTTTCTTCGTTTCAGCAACAGCAGGGAAAACACGCAGTTATCACCATCAATCTAACATTGTCAGCTATCCAGTAAAACCCAGCTAACAGTGAGCTAACTTGCTCCCTCTTATGGTGATTTTACAACCACACCCAAAATACATGTTTTGCAGTTAAAGTGATACACACACTTATACTCACTAACATAGTTTATATATTATTTTTACCCAAACTAAGTTAGGTAACCAATGTTATCCCTAACAATTACTCAGAATATATTATTAAAGCTGGCCTCAGAATAAAGTTTAATTAATTGATACATCTGCATTGAGTGCCAATGTAGAAGTCATGTGACTAGAATTCTGGGAACTTTCTTTTACTCCTAGATCTTCAGCGGCTTTTGCCTTCCAAAAAATAAATTGGTGATGCTAATTTGAGAATTAACATTAAGGCAGTGAATAAAGCAGGGTCCTTTCCCCCATGCTTAAGGTTGATATAAACCAGCCTGATAATCCAAGCTGTTTCTATGTTTCCAACATTTTTTCTATTGTAGAAAGTCCTGACTCAGGCAGTCCTGACTCGACAGCCAGCACGTATCATAGAAGTAAAGAAAAATAGCTTGTTTTGGTACTATTTATCCCTTAATGTTCTTTCAAAACTTGCCATGCTGTGCCACCCACACACTCGTACCCTAGTTTCCAGAACCACAGAGATCCTAGCTCCTGCTGCTGAAAGATTTGAAGATCACTCCTCTAATGAGATTGCCAGCCTTCTCCTTGTTAAGAATCTGCCTCACTATCTCATCCTCAAAGGAATAATCTGTCACAGTCCTATATTAACTAAATATTATATATATTAATATATTATATATTATATTATATATTAATATATTATATATTAATATATTATATATTAACTAAATTAACTCATATTAACTAAATTAACCTTTACCGGCAAGTTTATTTTTATGCCTTCAAATCAAGTTTTTAAGTCTTGACGATTGCCTGGACAAGTCCCTGCATTTTGGGGGGTGAGATTTTTCAGAAGTGGTTTGCTCTTGTCTGCTTCCAAGGGCTGAGAGAGAGGGGTTGGCCCAAAGTTATGCAGCCAAAAACCGAAGAACTCACATTCCCTTTGGTTTCTAGCCTGAGGCCTTCACTGCTATACCAAGCTGGCTCTCTTATACCTAAATGGCTTAGGAGTTTATTCTTCGTGGCATCACTCTCCTGTGGCACCCACACATTGACTTATGCTGATGATCTTAATTCTCCAAACATATGTTGGTCGTTGCTTGATGTAAAAGCATTATGGAGGAATTGCTTAGGACGGGTACACATATAATATGGAAGCATGCTTTCCATCACTCACAATCACAGCAATAATTTTGGGAGTTCAGAATCTGGCAGTCATCCCCTAATTAGCAATTTCAGGAAGCTGGTATGTATCATAACAACATACTTTAATTCCACATTCTGAAGATTACAGCTTGTAGTAATCTAACAAGACTTTGAGGTATAACTATATAATCAATAACATTAATGGTTTGTAAGGATTTATGATGGAGCAGTTAATGTAGCCTTCTTTTACAGGGAAGTCTCTATATGGCTTCGGACTGACATTCCCAGAATCTCCAGCAAATGTGTTTTCAGAGACAGTTTGGGAAAGGTGATGCAATCTATGGGTTATAAAGAGGTCAGCTGCTCTGAAATGAAGGAATCTGATCCCACCTAGCAGTAGCACTGGAACTTCCACCCAAGATCACTGAAATTTCTTGATCAACAGCTTTCCTTGAACAATCACAAGGCACCCATACCGTTTTTTAGAGAAATTGAGTTCTTCCCTTCCTGTCATTTTCTTATTTGTCTATGATTCATGTGGCCATTCTGGAGCATGAAAGTTCCAGAAATTGGCATAACTATGACGACAGTTGCTGTTTCTGGGCACCCCAAGGAATGCACATAACAAATTCATGGAATATTTATGAAATGTGGTAACAATCACAAGCTCCAAAGAGATGTAATAAGAGAAAGAGAGTTCCAGAAATCACTCATTATTTTAACTAAGAATTAGAAACAAGTTCTAAAGCAGTACACCCATTAACAGTACCTTCCATCCAGTGGTGGTATTCAGCTGGATCACACTAGTTCAAGTGAACTAGTTGTTAAATTACCCCCTCCCCTCGCACACTATCAAAGTGGATCCTGGGTTCTGTGCTGAAATGGAGAAACAGGCAACAGAGTGTCTGGCATGAGGGAAGAAGGAAGCCACCTGCTACTCCTCCTTCCGTCATACCAGACACTCCATTGCCAGTTTCTCCATTGCAGTGCAGCACCCAGGATTCATTTTGATAGCAGGGGGAGGAGGTAATTTAACAACTGGTTGTCCCAGGGTCAGGTTGGCCATTGTGAGAGGTTCATCCCACATGTACGGTGGAGCTGGAGGATGGGGATGGGCCATGCCTCCCACAACAGCCAACCTGACCCTGGGTGAACTAGTTGTTAAATTATTTGAATCCCACCATTGCTTCCATCTACTAAAGAATGGGAATGTTCTTTGCCTTCTTGGTCTCATGGGACAAGAGGCTGATCTTTCTGAAAAGTTGTCCTCATAATCAATACAGAGCCAAGAATTCTGCTTGTCTGACTTATCTTTCATTTATTTAATCATGTTGCAGTTCAAGATGGTCTGATGGACCAGGCCAATAAATGTATAGACTGAGTCTGAAATAGGAGCAGGAAGAATTTGTCTCAGTACCTTTACCAGTTTTTCTAGGAATTAAAAACAGATGAATTAGATTTGGATAGGAAACCTTTATGGATTGTGGTCAAGCCAGGATAAAATCCAAACTAGTTACATGATATTGAATGGGTTATACATTGGACTCAGGGATAACATTTTAGTTGTACTTAATTTTCATTTCTGTCAATTCAAGGACATTTTGTTGGAAAACAACCACAATTGGATGTTTCCATTATTTCAATGGACAATGCATGGCTTACAATTAATTATCCCAAATAAATAAATAAATAGTAAGAGGACTTAGCAATGCCAAAATTTTAACCAAATCCAAATTTCTTTCTGAGATTAAAGACATAATGCAACCACACTGATGTGATGAGAATGCGAGTGTGAGTATTTCCTGTAGAATAGAGAATGTTAAACATATTCTTATATATCCTGTATTACATACACCAACCATGCTTAAGTTTTCTATACTTTCACCAAAAGTGTGAAACAATTAGGAAGGCATTTATTCCCTGTCACACTTATTCACACTGTAAAGTGGACACAGTGCCAAACACCCGGCAGATACGTGCAAACGGATACTTGATCGGATTTGTCAGAGATAGATTTTGTACTTGGATATGGTTAATTCAGAAGTGTGAAAGGCAGAATGTTACAGTACTGTGGCAGCAATATGTCCATTTGGTAAAAAATTATGAAGAGGCACAGGTGCGAGTAGATTGACAGACCAACTAAAGTTGCTCAAAGATTGGTCATGCTGTAATTGATGGGAAGACAACAGGTAAGTTTTAGGGTTTAAGTTAAAGACAGTACCAAGATGAAGAAATGGAGGAAGATAAATGTTGATTACCCTTCACTTGGATAGGTCGTCACAAATCCACATGTTATGAGTGCTTCTTTTTATTCTCAAGAACATTTTTTTAGAACTGACTTCCAGTATTTAGCAGCAATAACTTTGAAAGAGAGTTGTATCCATTTCAAAAGCACTAGATTAAATGCACCATTTTAAAGGAACTGCAATACTACTTATTACCCAGCCAGGCCAACACAATATTTACAGTATATTTTCACTTGCACAGCAGCAATAAAAGGAACAGTGTGGTGCAGTCATTTATCCAAGTTTAAACACCAAGGTCAATTTCAGCATCTCATTTGAAAATAAACAGCTATGTAGAACAGATTTTTTAGAGATCAAGAAGATTCTGTGGTATTTAGAAATACTGGTTTAAACTGCTTAATATCTGGTGTATGAGCTTCAATAAGAAATTATGTTTAATTTTAAGAGTGTGCATCTTGCAATTATTAGATATGCAAACAGAATATGATCCAGTCACTTCAAAGACACAAACAGAATGTGAAAAATTCAATGTATTGGCGTAACTGGTAATTAAGGTCATTATGTTACAGCAATATTTTTTAAAGTTCTGCAGACACCAACTGGAATTTATCAATTGTAGATAATAGAGTTTTAAACTAAGCTAAGCTAAACTTTTAAATATAGGAAGAATTAAACGTTCACTAAATGCATCCATGCACAATCTGGGGGGTTCTGCTGGACTCATGGTTCCTCCCAGGACAGCAGATGGAAACCATGCCCAGTTGGAGGTCTATGGAGATTCTCAGTCATCCAGGTCATGCTTGTCCCAAAGGTTTTTCAAAAGGCAACTGGACTTTCTTTGCTTTTGCTTGAAGACATTTCGCTTCTCATCCAAGAAGCTTCTTCAATGGAAGATGCTTCTTGGATGAAAAGTAGAATGTCTTCAAGCAAAAGCAAAGAAAGTCCGGCTGCCTTTTGAAAAAGTACCTTTGGGACATGCCTAGTTGGCTTACTAGCGCCACCAACTCCTGGACCAGGAGAGACTGAAGGCAGTAATTTGTTATCTCTCACTTGGACTACTACAGTTTGCTTTATATATGAATTTTGCGGGTGATTTGGAAGCTGTAGCTGACACAGAACACAACCGTATGTTTGCTGGCAGATGTTAAGGCTATTCTATAAGAGTTGCATTAATTACCCAGAGCCCTTAACCAAGGTGCTAGTAATTACTGTAAAAGCATTTGAAGCTTGGGCCTTAGTTACATCAGGGACCATCTTCTTTCAGTAGAATCTGTCCATCTCAGACTATTTGAAAGGGAGAGGATGTTACCGGTCCCCGCCCTAAAAAAAATGAGAAGGATTGGAATCCAGAAAATAACATTCTCAACAGCCTCCCAAATCAGATATGCTCCTATACCAATGGTATTTTTATTAATAGTGACATAGATGGCAGTAGGGTCTCCATGTTTCCCCAATATGGTTGCTTAGACCCATTTTCTAAAGACATGTTGGGAAGGGTGGGCCAAAACTACTTTTAAATCTTAACATCATCCATTTGTTCTCCAAAGTGATAATAGCAATAGCACTTAGACTTATATACTGCTTTATGGAGCTTTACAGCCCTCTCTAAGGACTACAGAGTCAGCATATTGACTCCAACAATCTGGGTCCTCATTTTACCCACCTCGGAAGGATGGAAGGCTGAGTCAACCTTGAGCCTAATGGGATTTGAACTGCCAAATTGTAGGCAGCTGGCTGCAGAAGTAGCTTGCAATACTGCACTCTAACCACTGTGCCACAGAGACTCCTATACTAATAAATATAAATATAAACATAATACTGTTGCTAGCACAATACAGTGTTTTTGGAACTGTTTGCATCGCTTTATATAATTTCATAATAATTTTGCACAACTTTCTTTCATCAAATACCCTTTGGGGGAGCAGAATTATGCCTCTTCCAGAATTTCAATTGGCTGATGGCAGGGAATTCATGGAGGGATTGGGTCCAGAGACTTCAAATTCACTTCATTAGTGTTTCTGGAAGCTTTCTAAATGGGTAGCTTGCTGATAACATATAATATAACTTCTTGGGTCTCCTTCACAATTCTCCTTCCTTTTTATATATTCCAGCCAGTCCCCTACCTCTCTTTTCAAATCCTGTTCTGCGTCTGCATTCATTCAAAGTCCATATTAATTCTATTCCATATTTCTCAATTCAACATTGATTTAAAAAAAAAAACTTATCAAGGCTATTTCTATGTCAGTGTTCAGCTCATTAGCCATCATGAACTACCATCAGTGGCTGTATTGCAAAAGCAGACTTTCGTTTATGCAACAGGACTTCATTTCTTCCAGAGGCACTTCTTCCAGAGCATGGCAACAGATCAGCCAATGGGAGCTGACAGCCTGGGTGTGGTTTGGCTCTGTGTGCTTTGCTGAGAATTGAAAGTGAAACTAGACTTCCTTGCTTGCTGAAACTGATATCTGATCTGAGCTGCTGCTGCTTGTGTTTTTGCTTATGTTCCATTGAACGAATCTACAAATGGTGTTGTAAATTTTATTTCAAATATTACAATTATAAATAAGTTAATGATCCTGCTGAATCAGTCATCTGTGTGTTTTCTGGACTGAATTTCTGCTGCAAACTCTAATACATCATAAGCTCAAATCAGCTTCTTTCCTTAGCCAAAGCCATGTAACTCTCAAACTTGCCTAAATCTATTCTAGGTAGCTTCTGGTAGCTCACATGAGTTTTGTATTCTGTGACAATGTGTATTGACAAAGGAATAGAGATAACCTGCTGGGGAAAATGTCAAGTCACAGCCTTATTTTAATGTATTATTTCATATTTTTTCATAAAAATATGAAAATAACAACATTTCATATTTTTTAAATTATTTACAATAATTGTAAAATAATAATAATGTTTGGGTACCTTTGGTAGCATATATGCCATATCATAATAGAAGGACAATAAACATTAGCTCAGATAGAAAATTCATCCCAACCCAATGAAAACACATGCGGTAGTAAATTCAGATTTCAGCTCTAATATTATGAGAAGGAAAGGAGGGGTTTGGGAGGAAAGCTGTTTATAGAAAAATTGTTTATACTGTGCAAATTTCCGATGCTAAGTGTTGTGCATTGTTTAGGATAAACAAATGTAGGAGAATGAGGGACTGAGTGAGGGTGGGAGTATGTTATACAGTCATCTCTCTCTCTCTTGGCTTTTTAAATCAGCGATCCCGAGATCATTGATGATGTAATTAATTTCTCTAAAATTAGCCATTAAAGTATTCATTGTTTTGGGTAGTGGTGTGGGGGAGTGGAGAATCAATGGATAATAGGGTTATTGTTCATAAGGGAAGCAGTCACCAGAAAACATTTTCAAGCACCAGCTAATTAGCAGACATTTATCATATATATCATTAATGCTGATAACAGAGTGTGACTTAGTGAATAGGATCCTGAAATTTGAACTGCGAACACTTGGTCTTAGCAAAAACAAACAGGGCATGCAACTGCAAGTTCCAAATTTGGAACTGTTAGACATTCACATAGCAGAGCTGTTTACAGAATATTGACTGGAGAACCTTTGACAAGATTAGTTCACAGTTGCAGATAAGCTATCTAGGCAATAGGGTCGCTACAGCCTTGGATTGAGCAATTCTAGAATCTACACAGTTGACAGTGGTTTTTTCTTTGTTTTTTTAAGGGAATTGTAGGATCAAAGTGGTGCTGAATCTAAATAATCATACTCATAATCAGGATGAGTTCTGAGCATCAAATTTGGGTCAGGTCCCCTTCTCCCTCCCCCATCCAATAGTGAGGCTAAATCAGAAATTTAGTATTGAAATCCAAAGCTTTAGGTTCCCACTATCTTTGGAAACCAACTATTACTGCATTTGTTTGACACAACTGAAAAAAAAAAAAATTCAGGGGATGACTGGAGTACCAGTACAGTAGTTAGAATGCCATACTGCAGCAAACTCCATCCACCCCCAGCCCAAGTACAATCACCGCGAGGTTCAAGGTTGACTCATCCTTCCATCCTTCTGAGGTCAGTAAAATAAGGACCCAGATTGTTGAGGGCAATATGCTGGCATTGTAAACCACCCAGAAAATGCTATAAAGCACTATGGGGCTGTACATAAGTGCTACTGATATTGCTAAATGTTCAAAGCATAAAGTCTGCCATTTGAAATAAATAAGTCAAAAAGTTTTTGTTGATGTTCAATATGCCTTGAAAATTGTATTTACTTAAAGACGTTGCAGCAACTTTCTTTTCTTGGCAAAATAGGTTGACATTTGCAGACATTGCCTTTTATGGAAAAGCAAAGATTTTAAAATTTCAAATGAATGTGATGAGATATTTTGCTATAAAAATATGTATTATTATTTGGTAATGTTAAAAAAAACCCTGATAAGTCAATATCTTATGATCTATCTGACAATTTAAGGTTTTGTATGGTACCAAAGTCCAGAAAGTGAGGACAGCAAGGTAAAAGTTGAATAAAGAGGAACAGAGGCAGAAGCATATGTAGGATTAACCATATAAGTACCTAATTTTTTTCTATTACCAAACTGGGAAGCTTGACCAAAATTGCTATAATTATTCTTGCTTCTGGGAGAGAAAACTAAAAATATCCAGAATACAGCTCTGGTAGGTATATTCCAGTTCATTATAGATGCCACATAAAAATATTTACTGAAGTTATAAAAACTTTGTAAAACTATATTTGTTTTCCATCTCCCTGTTTTTGTACTTTATCATGGAAAACATGTGAGATGGGAATGTAGTATCAACTCACGTCTTCATGATAGTTAAGAAAGTTTATGGGGAGGAGGTTCCAATTGAATTTGAAGATCAGATTCCTAAGATGGAAGATCAGCAAGTGAGTGGAGTGGAGTGGAGTGGAGTGGAGTGGAGTGGAATGGAATGGAATGGAATAGAATAGAATAGAATAGAATAGAATAGAATAGAATAGAATAGAATAGAATAGAATAGAATAGAATAGAATAGAATAGAATAACAGAGTTGGAAGGAACTTTGGAGGTTTTTATTCCAACCCACTACTTTGGCAGGAAATTCTATACCATTTCAGATAAATGGTTGCCAATCTCTTCTTAAAAACTTCTGTGTTGGAGCATTCACAATTTCTGGATGCAAGTTGTCCCACTGATTAAGCCTGATTCCAATAAACATCCATTATGATCATAAATGTCATCATCATCAGCTGACTTGGAAATTCATCTCCTTCAAATAAATGTATGGATAAAAACAATGTTTTTAAGAAACATACATTTATTAAAGTATCTTGATGATTCTTTGAATACAACCATACCTCATTCCTTCTGAGAACCTGGATACCATTGTCTTGACGCAGGATAGATGTGCTTTGCCACTGTTTCATTCAGGATGTTTTTGGACCTTTCAGGTTTCCTTCCAGCATTATATCACCTGATAGCATCTCATCCAAGTACTGATTGTTTCTGACCCCATTTAATTTCCATGCTTAGAGTAGTTTGGTCAGAGTCTTCTGACATGCATGCATGACGAATAAAAACTGAAGTAAACATTTCCTGTACTGAAAAGGTGAGGAAAAGAATAGTGTCTTCCACAGTGTCCTCAGAATTTATTTTCTACTTAAATCCACAATCTGATCTTTAATTGTCAAATGGTAATGCTATAAACAGATAATTCTTGATACAGAAAAATCTTAGTTTAATGGACCTTTGGGGGAAAATAGGTGTCCATTAAATCAAACTACCCATCACAGCTGAAGATCTGTCATTTGTCTACATTTACATCAGCTGCATAATTATCACATTATGCCATCTGCATGTGGACTTAGTGGGTTTTGTTCACTAAATGGGAGTGAAGTCAAACTCAAATGTTGTCCATTAAATCCAAAGTCTGTTAAGTCAAGGCCCATTAAATTGAAAGTTTTGCTGCACTAATTTTCAGCGCATTTTATTAGAGCAGCATGTCTGGCTCAGATGCCTTTTTTTTTTACTCTCATGTTTCACAAGGAATTTCATCTTGCTTACATTTTAAGGACTGAAATCGTAAATAAATGCATGCACCATCCCTTAGTGAAGGGGACACAGGCACTATCCAGATGCTGTATCTAATGGCTGCTGTGCTAATAGGGCAATTATCACACAAGTGGCAGAGTTTTCTGTGAGCTCCTCATTAGCACAGCCATCAATGGCATATTCTGTGGATTCTTTGCTTTGACTAAGACAGTATGGTGTGTGTGGGCGCATACATTCACACACACACACACACACTTTAACTTGACTGCCATTTGCTTTTCCCACATCTACACCTAGCCGCTAATTCATTCCTTCTTTTGTTACTTTTATTTTTTTCCCCAACAGATCTGAAGTAAAGGGGTGTCATGGTGGAAAAGAAACTGTGAAATGCTGAAGCAAAAATTTAAGAGCCATATTATTCTGTTCTAAATTAAGTTTAACAGGTTGTGTTCACATTTGTGCAAGGACTTGATTAAGGTAACAATATCCTTAATCCTATTTTCTCCCTCCACACCTTACTCACAGATGCTGCTGACAGCTTGCTAAATGGCACACACAACTATGAAGAGCACATTTATTTCATAGACCTTCATGCTGCAATCAATCATTAAAACAGCCTCCATTTGTCTTGGTGTTGGTTGTTATTGAGACTAACTGCCATGTAGGGGTGGCATTTTTAAAGAATTGTACTGCTGAAGAAGAAGGAGCCAGAAACTTCATCTAAGAATGCTATCCATACTGCAATCAGATGTTGAATGAGCAATTATTCTGAAGGAGAAGATCTGGAGGAAAGACTTAGGACTTCCAGGCAAATACATTGAAAGGCAGTCTGCCAAAGCTAGTTCCATTATAAGCTATCCTTGACCATCCTTCAGGCCTATTTTTTTTTTAAAAAAAACACACCCTATTATGTAGTTAAAAGTGGGGAATATTATTGGATAATACAGTAACCAACGTGGGCAGGAAAAAAGCTTTCATGGCCCAGGTATTTCTATAGGAAGCTAGGAAGGTAACCTGAATATAGAAGTATTAATAATAAATACTTTCCAGGATTGGTCTAATCTGTATGTTTTGGGGAAATGGGAAAATTGATATTATTTTATTCATTTATTAAATTTATATGCCTCCCTGCATCTCTCCTAGAGGTGACACTAGGCTGCTTTACAATTATTAAAATCAACATGATGAAATATTAGAACAAATGTTAACTTTAAAATTGACTTTAATAATAACAAAGAAGGGAAGGAAGGGAGCAAGATGCCCACAGGGAGAAACTGGGGTCTTAGTCCATTTACTGCTTCCAAAATGAGGTGCCCCCATTGGAGCCGCAGTTCTCTTGGTAGAGCCAGGTCTTTTGGCCCTTTCAGAAGGCCAGAAAGAGAGGTGTGGATCTTACCTCAAAAGGTACAATATTCTAGAGGACGGGAGCCAAGGCAGAGAAGACTCTTCTCCTGAACTCCCATCAGCTGGATTCCTTGCTCAATGAGGTTCATAGCCTGCCCCATCTGCCATCGCAGATTGGGGGGAGGGCAATCTCATTGAGGCGAGATGGTTTCTCAGATAACCTGGATCCATGACCTGAAAGGCTTTAAAGGTCAGAACCAACATCTTTAATTTAATACCTTTAATTTAATTTAATAAGAGCAATCATGGTAGTTCATGGTAAATGACCAAGTGCCTGATCCAACAGAATTATTTTTTTTTTTCAAATGAAAGATACATAGTCCCAGAAGTATGGCTTTGTTCTGACCCACATTCTTTTCCAACAAATCAAACACAATCCAAAGGGAACAGAAATATTTTCATGCTTCTGCAAAATAATTATCTGTGATAAGCACAAGCTTTGCCAAACTTGCCAAAAGATAACAGACAAGAAATAATTTGCAATACAAGAATCTTCAAATACAAACTCAGGATACTGGAATGTCCACGAGGCTGGAGTTTCAAAACATCTTTGCCTTCTGCAAAGAACTTTCATTTCACAGCTGGCTTTTATCTTCTTGAAGGAGGGGCCATTACTTTGCAGCCTTACTCCCAAGTCACCCGTGCTGTTCTAGCTGCTCTTTCCGATGAGCAATCCTGCAACCATGCACACTTGGCACAGGCTCCTCGGGAACCTCCTCATCACTGCTGCCAGCCCCTACAATCTCTGAAGGCAGCAGTCCATTCCCTAATGAACCTGGTCCCTCATCTGAGTCCTTGCTCTCCTCAGCCGTCCTCACCTGCTGCCAGCTAACCACAACAGGCTTAGACAAGTGCTATATACAATATAAGGCTGTCAGCAATAAGAATTTGACTATAGGCTAAAATTCAAACATCTATTACTAGTTGTACTTAAGGGATTTATGCATATCCAGTAAGAGTTTTGATATTCCCGCTCCTCCAAAACTTCTCATTAATGACATTTATAGCTTCCTGAAACTCTTTTTAACTTATCAAAATCAATTTATCACATAACACAGAACACTGTGATTTGAGAAATGTTGAAATCTCCAAAGGTTATATTTACATGGTTTTATGAATCTAAAGTAATGGTCAGGTTCTTAATGCTTTCTTAGGTGTACCCAAGTTTCTGCAAATACTTCTGAAAACATAGGGGGTTTAGGTCAGCGCTAGTTTCTGAAGGAATAAATATGCTTCAATATCAATGGTATTTCAATGCTACATCTGTTGTTGTTACATGTGCATTTGTCACCGCACCCCTCAAACAGAACCTGGGGGAAGGGATGTTATGAACTAATAAATGTGCTTAAATAAAGTTTTATCAAAGCTGAAAGAAAAAGCAGGGTTCTAATCCTGCACTTCTGATTGGCCGATAATAGCGATATCGGATTGGTCCATTCTGGAGAATCTGATTGGCTGTTAACGAGCCACTCTCATTGGTTCAAGGGTTTAATACTTCCATGTTCTCATTGGTTAATAGGTCAGCAGCCAACCCTATAAAAGGGCTGCTGCTGCCCTAGGTGATTGCTCTGTTCAGTATGCTTAATAAAGAGTTGAAGTTCACTGTTCACTGCCTCGTCTCTGTTCCTTGCACCCATGCGCAGAACTTAACACTGGCGACGAGGGTGGGATGCGGAGACATCAGAGCTGACTGAACACTACAGAGCACCAAACAGAGCACGTGGCTGAAGGCACATCGACAACGGAACCATGTCCGGAGGCGCCATACCACCCGCTCCATTTGACCCGGCACAAGAAGACTGGGACGCAGACATAGACCGGTTCCAGATGTTTCTGGAGACCAAAAACTTGAAGGATGCCACTACGGGAAAAAAGCGAGCAGTGTTCCTGATGCATTGCAGGCCTGCCGTCTTTAAGATGGCCAAGGCACTAGTGAAACCGGCTGAGGTGAAAACCATGGACTGGGACATCCTCGAGCCCCTTCTATGGGCCCACTATGCACCTGCCGTACCAACGCTTGTCCGAAGACATGAATTTTACCAGAGGGACCAGCAGAAAGGAGAAAGTGTTGCAGATTTCATCGCGGATCTCTGGAACCTGGGAGGCCTCTGTGGGTTTACAGACCTCGAAGAAGCTCTGAGAGACCGAATAATTCTGGGATTAGATGACCAGGTGGTACAGAGCAAGATCATGGCAAAAGGGGACATCAACCTTGCTGATGTCATCAAGGACACTACTGCAGCAGAAGCAATCAGGAAGTCGGCTGCCCGAATGCGCTGCACCAACACATCGCTTCGTCAACTCGCTAGCAATACCTCACCTCGCCTAGAGAGGCACACAACAGCGACCCACCACGAGGACCTCGAATCGCCATCAGAAAGTGATGAGGAGGAGGTTAACCGACTCCGGTCTGAACGTGACCAATGCCAGCAGCGGAATCAAAGACTACCGCACCAATGGCGGGTTGTGGGGCCAACCACCCACGATCAGACTGCAAATTCCTCGACGCGCTCTGCCATTTCTGTGGAAAAAGAGGCCACATCGGGAAGGTCTGCAGAAGCAAGCAAGGATCCAGCCCATTTCAGAGGGGAAACAACTTCCGCCAGACAACAGAGAATTGCCCTGTGAGTCGGGAACAATTGAACTGCCAATGGAACAACCA
This sequence comes from Emydocephalus ijimae, assembly GCA_004319985.1. Classification (NCBI taxonomy): domain Eukaryota; kingdom Metazoa; phylum Chordata; class Lepidosauria; order Squamata; family Elapidae; genus Emydocephalus; species Emydocephalus ijimae. The sequence continues at coordinate 1,530 of BHEV01035622.1, read as the reverse complement.
CTCCTACAGAAATAAAACACCGGCCATTTTATCGAGAAGAGAAGAGGCACACCAAACCATTACCATCGGTCACGCTTCATCGCTAGACGCAAAGAAGATCCAAGTGAAGGTCGCCATCGAAAACCAGCCTTGTGTGATGGAAGTCGATTCAGGATCATCCCTCTCGATGGTTTCCTCGAAGACTCTTAAACAATTAATCCCTGCCGTCTGGCGTCAAGACCTCAGAGCCCAAAGAATCATACTCAAAGATTATCAGGGGAACCGAATTCTGGTCGTTGGATCCAGCCAAGTCCAAGTATCATTCAAAAATCATACTGCATTACGACTGACCGTCGTCGACCGTGACCAGCCTAGCTTGTTAGGCCTTCAATGGTTCACCTCACTCGGGATCGAGGTAGCCGGCATTCACCAAGCCTGAAGTGATGACTGGGAGGAGGCCATCGTCCAGGAATTCCAGGATGTCTTTGCAGACAAACTAGGCGAGTACAAGGGGATCCCGATATCATTTAACCTTAACCCTTAAGTAGCCCCCATCAGCCTTAAGCCTTGTTGGGTACCTTTTGCCCTTAAACCAAAAATTGATGAACAGCTCGATAAATTAATAGTCCAGGGTGTTTTAGAACCAACGGACCACGCTCGTTGGGAAACCCCAATTGTAACACCCATCAAACTGGATGGATCGTTAAGGATTTGTGGGGACTATCGGGCTACCCTTAATCATGCTCCTCAACAGAACACTTACCCGGTACCGGTGGTACAGCACCTTCTCCATTCCCTGGGGAGTGGAAAAGTCTTCGCTAAATTGGATTTAGCACAGGCCTACCAACAACTGCCTATAGATAAAAAAAACCGCAGAGGCACAGATGATCGTTACGCACCAAGGCGCCTTTAAGTGCAACCGACTCCAATTCGGAGTGAGCGTAGCCCCAGGGATTTTTCAAAGTCTGATGGAGAGACTCTTGCAAGGGATCAAGGGGGTCGTTGGTGTAGCTACACCAACCTATCACCAAACATGGGGTTTGAGCCTGTGCCAGAGCCTGTGTTCTACAGTGGTTGGGAAAAGTGTAGCGACACGAGAGAAGAAGAAGGGGGTCGTGCCATACTTTGATGACGTTTTAATTGCTGCCCCGCATAGAGAAATACAAGAAAAGCGGCTTAAATTGGTTCTCCAGAAATTTAAAGACTCTGGCCTTAAGGTTAAAAAAAATAAATGCCAACTGTGTATAAACAAAGTAGAGTTCCTGGGGTACCTAATCGATAAACAGGGCATCCACCCCACTAACAGTAAGCTGAGAGCAATAAAAAATGCCCCAAGACCCAGAAATAGATCTCCAGGCTTTCATGGGGCTCATTAACTTTTACAACATCTTCTTGCCCCAGAAAGCGACCGTAGCTGAGCCCTTTCATAGACTCCTCGACAAAAAAGCAACCTGGGTCTGGGGACACCGTGAGGAGCACGCATTCCGACAAGTGAAAAACTTACGAACCTCAGATGCTGTTTTAATGCAGTATAACGAGACTCTGCCTTTA
>BHEV01035620.1:0-46615 GCA_004319985.1 Emydocephalus ijimae | reverse complement strand
CCAGGCAGAATTCTGGGAGTTGAAGTCCACACATCCCCTGCGAGAATTCTGGGAGTTGAAGTCCACACATCACCAGGCAGAATTCTGGGAGTTGAAGTCCACACATCACCAGGCAGAATTCTGGGAGTTGAAGTCCACACATCCCCAGCCAGAATTCTGGGAGTTGAAGTCCACACATCCCCAGCCAGAATTCTGGGAGTTGAGTTCACACATCCCCTGCCAGAATTCTGGGAGTTCAGTCCACACATTCCCTGCCAGAATTCTGGGAGATGAAGTCAATACATCCTCAGCCAGAATTCTGGGAGTTGAAGTTCACTGTACAGGAATGACTATATGGGAAGGAAGGAACCAGCTACTTACTCTGTGTAAGCGCGACGGTGGTTGCGGCAGCTGTAATGGGTATTTCTGATGTATGGGTGCCGGGGCAGCTTCCTGCGGGCAAGCTAATGATGGTGGCTTCTCCCAGAAGGTTACAGATGCGCTGTTGCATGGGGGTGAGAATCACTGGGGTAGCAGAGGTCCCTGTCGCGTCTTCTTCAGCCTCCTGGCCTTCCCCGCCTCCTTCCTGGTCATTGCCACCTTCTTCTACGGCGGTTCTGACTTGGGCGACTTTGCGCCGTACCTCTGTCTTGAGGTCTGACCACTTCTTCTTCACTTCCGGCAGCTCCCGGTGGCACGTCGCCACTGCATTGACCCGTCGCAGGATGTTGTGCCAAGCAGCGGCCTTGACGGTCAGCGGCACGCCCGCGTTGAAGTGGTTGATGAGCAGGTGCTTGCTCCGCTCCAGTTCTTCTACGATGATCTCCACCTCCCGTTCTGAGAAGTTCATCTTCCGTTTTTTAGCTGGTGGGGCCGGAGGGGACGACATGGCCATAGGAAGGCCCAAGGATGAAGACAAGCCAGATCAAGGGGGTCTGGAGACAAAGCCCGGAGACTGAGCCTGCAAAAAAAGAAGGGGATCATGTTGAAAAAACAGATCCAGGGGCCAATTTGGAACAAGTCACCCTATTTCGGGAGGAAGAGGAGAGGCTTCGTTATGCAAGAATAATATCTCCCAAAAGATGGATGCAATATTCAACCAAAGGGCAGATAAACAGAGCCAGCTCTGCAGTGAAGGATTTACAAATTTTACAATATTCATATTTGTAAGTATTTATAATGCAGGACTGAAGATAAATGGCGACTTAGGAATGCAGAGATTATACATGGGTTAACGCTGAGAAGTTAGCTCCCAAGGTATGTTTTGAAGAAAAGTTTTCCAAAATTACAGAGAATCATGGGGAAACTGGGTGATGTTTTAGGAAAGCAAAGAAGTCAAATGACGGCGTGAAGAGGGAGGACGCAACAGCAAATACAAGGAGTGCATAATTGACTCTCAGCCTATTCAGGTGGTCCTTTTGTACAAACTTACCTAGGAGAGCATCTCATTTAGCATTTCTGGACTTGGAAGTCCAGAAATCAGAGTTAAGGGTTGTTTCAAGAGAAGGATGGTCGAGGTTTAGTTTAGGATGGCATTTTGAAATTGGACCATTTTTAAAGCAGATGGGAATATAGGATTCTCCCAATGGGATATTTTTTTTGGGGGGGGGTGTCTCTGAAATAGGGGGCTACATGGAAACTGTGATGACCCTGAGGTAGACTTTGGGAAGGGGGATAAAAGGGAATAAAAAAATAAATAGCGGTAAGGCCAACCCCAGTCATTTTTAAAGCATGAAATAAGGAATAGATTTTTCTAGTTATACACCTGTAAATTCAATTTGGGGTGGGTGGGTAGGAGTGGGAAAATGGCCCTTTAAAGGATTGAGTAGCCGCGTAACAAATTTCCATTAATTTCTAATTTAATTCATGAGGAAGGCAGCCCTCCCCCCCCAAATCGCAATAATTTCAATTTTTGAGGGGAGGGAAATGAGGAAAAAATGGGGGTTTCAATTGCAAGGATATTTTTTGGGGAGAGAGGGAGAAGTGAAAGGAATTCGTATAATTTCCTGTTCAGTTTAACATCTCAGGAAGGAAAAAAAGAAGCCTCAGTAATGATTGTTATAAATATTATTTTTTTTGACGGGGGGGGGGGGAGGGGGAGGAACAAAAATCAAGGAGCACTGGCGGCTTCCATTTCAGGAGTGAATTTGGTGAGAGGGAAAGAGAAGGGAATTGATATCATTTGCATTCTCCGATGCAATCCGAATTGAAAAGTGAATTCTAATTTATAAATTAATTTTTTCACCCCTCCCCCCCCAAAAAAAAATAAGAGGAAGAAAAGGTGTCAGAGGGAATTTTGGGGGGCTTCAGGCTTCGGGCCTGGTGGGAGAGAAGCCCCTCAGCCTGGACTGGACGGGCACCCCCCCCAGCGCCCCCCATCGCCCAGCCCGCCATTTCGAGGTCCCTCCGTTCTTCCCGCCGTCCCCTTTCCCAGCAGGCGAAGAAAAGTACGCAAATTGCGTACCCCAACTACCCGGCGACACCCGCCCCGCAGAGAGCCTCTACTTTGCGGCAGTGGCGTAATGGCTTCCAGAATCGGCCCCCTCGTGCCCCTTCTTCTCATTGGCGAAGCTCTTTGCCCATTAGGGGTCAAAGCCCGCCCTCCCCGGCGCCCCAGCCACGCGCGAAGGGGTGGCGATTGGCTCGGAGCGCCGCGGCGGGTGGGTCCGTCATCCGGGAGAGCTGGAAGCCGATTGTCGGAGCGGCCTCGATTGAAACTCGATTGGCTCCCAGCGTTGTCCGTCAAGCGAGCGAGTTTTGATTATGCGGCGTTTCCTTACAAGGGCCGGCCCGTTCTTCCTCGGACTCGGATTTGGCGTTCTTTCCGTCGGCCAACAGGGGGCCCTTGCGCGCCGCCTCCAATCGGCGCTGCCCTCCCCCGTGACGTAATAAGGAGCAGGAGAAGGAGGAGCAAAGCAAGACACGTTTTTCCTTCTTTCCTCTCGCTCTCCCATCCTTCCTTCTCGCGAGATTTCCTCCGCCCCGCCCTCTCGCTTCGGATTGGACAGCGTGGATAAAAAGCGGCGCCGTCGAGCAATCGGAGGGTGGTGCGCCCTCAAGAAGGCGGGGCATGGCGTCAGAAAAGCCGCTTCCGCTGGGCAGGAGGCCAGTTCCGCTGAGAGGCGGCGCCTGTGGTGGTAGTAGTGTGTTTGTGTTTGTGTGGCGGTTATGCCGGCCGGCGCGCGGCGTTCGCTGGCTTCCCCGACGGTCGTTAACGGCGTGTTGTGCCAGTGCGGCGGGGTCTCCTCGTCCGCTTCCTCCTCTTTCTCCTCCGGCGGCGGCGAGGCCGCTTCCCGGTTCCTGGCCGAGCACGAGCGTCGCCTGTATAGCCTCTTCGCCCAGCTGGACATAAACCGGGACGGCGCCCTCTGCGTCCACGACCTGGCTGTCGGGCTGGAGCGGCTCGGCCTTCACCGCTCGGAGCGGGACCTCTGGGTGAGTTTGGGCCCCCCTCCCTCCCCAGCGTGGATCCACACGTGCGCTCGAACACGCGTGTAAGCAATCTATACACGCCTCGACCCGGGTTAGCCCACGAAGTATTGAACTCCTTCCTGGACGGACTCTCGTAGCCTGCTGTGTATGTGTGTGTGTGTTTTCCTTCGATTTATCCTGGTTTATAGATTTTCCTGATCTATAAACTGCAGGCAGTCCTCGGCTTACAGCCGTTCATTTTAGTGACTTGTTCAAAGTTAGGACAGTGCTGCAAAAGAATAAAATAAAAACCACGTTTGCGACCTTCCGACAAGCCAAAGCCGATGGAGGAGCCAGATTCGCTTAACCGTGTGACTGATTTGACAACCACAGAGATTGGCTTTAACAAGTGTGGTGAGAGAGGTCATAAAATAAGACAAAACTCAATGAGATTTTTGGGCTGAGCTGTGGTTGTAAGTCAAGGACTACCTATACTTTATTTGGGTACTCTGTTTATGTCTAGCAGGACTTTGTTTATTTCTACCAGATTCTGAAACAGCTTTGGTCATCCACCTGGTAAACTCGCAAGAATTGTTTTTCTCGCCATGTACATGTATACATCTGGGCTAGACTGTATGGTTTCTCTATCATATCATACTAGCTCCATAGCCGTACTTTGCTGTGAAACTATGTGGTCGGGCTTAGTTTTTGGGGAGGAAAATAAGGTGGGGGGGAATCGGCCTCTGCCTACCAGCATCCATTGGTATTCATCTGACTGGTGTCCTGTCAGTGTCTGAGAGAGTTGAGGGCTGCTTGGAAACTGAAGCAGTATTTGCTGTGTGAGCAAGAAGGAGACAGCAAGGAGCCTGGGCATGGCTGAGCTCAACTGTTCTGGACTAAAGCTGCTTGGTGCTGCTGTGAAACTGAAACTCCTCTCCTCTACCTGTGTTTTGCATTTGGAAGAGATTTCTTTTCAGGTGGGGAGGGGGAGTAGAACACCTTAGCATCAGAGCCTGTAATAATAATATAGGAAATACTACTGCTCTGATGGTCATTTAAAAAAAAAAATCCTTTCTTAAGTGAGCACCTAGAAGCCAAGTACGTGCCAAATTTCAAGTTTGTAGGCTTTACGATTCTGGAGATTTTGTGACGATGCATGAGTGGTCTTTTGCTTTTTATGTCTGGGCATATGCATTATTTTGTATTTTGTCAAGTTTATGTAGCGTATATTGGAGGTGGAGACCATTTGAGAGCCGCATGCAGTGAAATTTCATTTTAATGTATGCCAATGAGTGCACATTCGAAGTGACAATAATAGCATTCGAAGTCTTCAGTTGATGGTTTTTTTCACTCTGGTGTGAGCACCTCCTGCAAAACGAACTGGATAGAAATGTACTAAAGGATCAGAACTATTAAAAAGTCCTTGACTTTGCAACTGTTCATTTAGCAATGGAAGATAGAACAACACTGGAAAAAAATTACAACCAGTCCTTGCAGCATTCCCATGGTCCACATTTGGACAGTTGATAACATGCATGTCTGATTGCAGTGTCCCAAAATCACATGATCAATTTACCAGCCATCTTCAGATAAGCAAAGTGGGGGGGGGGAGGAACGGACTACTTGCTTAAGGACTGCATGATTCACTTAATAACTGCAGTGATTCACTTAAGCCTGGCCTAAAGGTTGCAAATTCAGGCACAACTCACTTGCATATTGTGGGGCCATCCCTCTTTAAAGATAAGTGTGTGGGGGGGGAACACCTGCAAGACTCTGTTAATAACAAGAGTTGGAAGGGACCTTGGAGGTCTTCTAGTCCAGCCCTATACCATTTCAGGCAAATGGTATTGATCCTCGTTGTCAGGAAAATTCTTAGTTCTAGGTTCTTCTCTCCTTGATTAGTTTTGATCCTGGCTTCTTGTCCTGCTTTCTGGTGCTTTGGAGAAATCGTGGGCACTCCATCCCTGGGTGTTTTTAAGAAGAGTCTAGTCACTTACCTCAATTGGTGTAGGTTCTCCTGTTTGGGGGGGGGGGAACTGAACTAGAAGACCTCCAAGATCCCTTTCAGCTTATTCTATTCTAGTGTTGCACAATTTCTCTCCCTTCCCCCCCAAATGCATGAAACAGTTTATAGCTTAAGAGGGAAAAATAACTAAGCACACAGTACCTGACAGTTACTGAAAAAGTTTCTGCCAGACCCATCTGATTATGACACCTAGGCCAATGTAGGTAGTGTTTGCACTGGTGGTTTTGGTTTCTTGTCTGGACTACCTCGCAGGATTGTGTCAGTCCATTTGCTTTCATCCATACCTTATGCTCTTCTTCTTTTTATTTATTGTTCCATACTCAAAAGTCGATTGTAAAATACAAGGACAAAAGGGGGAAAAAATAGAAAAGGGCATTGACTTCTAACTCTTCTTAGCTCTTCTGTTTTTTTGTTTTCTTTTCCCCCGGGTATCTCACACCTAGGAGTGGGCTGCTCAGGGTATGCACGGGTTCGGTGGTTGCTCTGGTGGTTGGTTGGGCCTGTCCACCTGCCTTCGCTTCAGTCTGTCCTTTATTTCTGCAGTTTTGAAGCTCAGCTGAGGGGCTACACAGATGATATATTTGCTTATTTATTTGTCAATTGCTTACAAGATAATAGGTCAGTGGTGGCTAACCTTCTTGGGCTCCTGTGCCAAAGATGCGTGTGCAATCCTGCCCCCCACTCTAACCTGCACTGCGCTTCACGTGTGATTTTTGGCTGGTTTGAGGCACGCACATGCGCAATGAGATAAGTTTGCCTTGCAGCTCGCGTGCCAGCACAAATGGCTTGCGTGCCACCTGTGGTCTGTTTGCCATCACTTGATTTCCTATTTTTTTTTTCCTTTGTATTTTATATACTAAAACACAAAATCCAATATTGATAGCACGTCGATTGTAGAATTCACAAAGGGCGTGTTAATCTTGATCCATTGATGACTTTATAAAACGCACGTACATCACTCAGGTTAAGTAAGCAATAATGTGCCCAGCCTCCTTCCTCATGATGTGATTCATAATCAGTTACGTTTAGACTAAAGCAAAGAAAAGGTGATAGGGAAGACTTTATGTCTTGAGCACTGGCGTCGCCTGCTTCCCATTGTGTAAGTCTGAAATTAGAAAAATCAAAATCTTGTCCGAATAATAGACTTGGCAACTCTTTCTCCCACCAAGCTAAACTGTTGTTGGGAACTCGGTTTGTGCTTCGTGCTGTGCACTGACTTTTTGCCAAAGCAGCCAGATAAATGATTGCCCATTTCTGAGATTAACAAACCCCCAGCTGTGGAGGTTTTTTTTTTTCCCTTGCATAAATATGTCACATTGGACCACTCGCCATGCATTCACCAAAGCCTTTTCCTGCTCCTCTCCCCCTCCCATCACAATTTAAAGCCTTCAAGGGCCTCGTGGATTGTTCAACATAATCTGAATAACAGAATATTCTCATGAGGATTATGATTTCCAAGGGAATCTTTCTTCTCCTCCTCCTCCTTCATCCCCCCCCCCCAAAATCTCCAGAACCGTAAAGCCTACAAACGTGAAATTTGGCACCTAGGTTCCTCTTGGCTTCTAGGTGCGAAGAAGGAATTTTTCAAAATGACCATCAGAGCATTTAGAGTATTTCCTATGTTGTTATTAACATGCTCTGATGCTGAGCAGTTCTACTCCCCCTCCCCACCTGAAAAGAAATCTCTTCCAAATGCAACACACGAAGAGAGAAGGTTCCGTTTCACAGTACCAAGCAGATTTACTACAGAACAGTTAAGCTAAGCCATGCCCAGGTTCCTTGCTGTCTCCTTGCTCACACAGCAAATACTGTTTCAGCTTCCAAACAGCCCTCCACTCTCTCACACGCTGACAGGACGCTAGCCAGATGAATACTGGTATTCATCTGGTAGGCAGAGGCAGAATTTTCCCTCCCCCCCCCTTATGTTCCTCCCCCAAAACTAAGCCCAACCACATAGTTTCGTAGCGAAGCACGGGTATAGAGCTAGTATCCTATCACAGAAGCTGCTTTTGGGGGGGGTCTATGGACCCTAGAAGTTGTGACGAGTTAGATGGTCTGGATTGTAGCTGGAGGTAAAGTAACAAAGCTGGGAGAAACAACAGAATAGTATCGCCAAATTGATGGGAAGAGATGAAGGTACAAAACCAGTCAGGAAAGAAGAGATGGGAGAGACTGAAAAAAAGACAACTTCCAAAGGGCTTTTATTTGGGGTGGGGGTCCTTGACTTACGACTACAATGTGAGCCCTGAAATTTCTGTTGCTGAGTGAGACAGATGTGAAAGTGAGTTTTTGGCCCTGTTTTGCCACCTTTCTGGGCTACAGTTGTTTAGTAACAGGGTCGTTAAGTGAATCGACTTTGCCAGGAGGTCACGAAAGGTGACCGCTTGACCCCAAGACACTGTGGCCATCGTAAAGGCGAGTCGGTTGCCAAGTAGCCAAACTTCGACCTTATGTCACGGGGACGGCAACGGTTGTAATTGTGGGACGTGGTCACGAGTCACCTTTTGGGTGCCGTTGTAAATCTGAATGGCCATTAAGCGAGCGGTCATAAGCCGAGGACGGTCCGTCCTGGTAGGTGAGCACGTATCTATCCCTGCATGTGTCAATAAAGGCCCTTTCTAATCGTTCCTTTTGTTTGCCGCGGTTTTGATACGATAGCTTTGGCATTGGATAGTCTTTGCCACCAATCTCAGCCCTTGTCAAACAGGCTGAAATTTATGCACTCTTGTTGGTTTTGGGGCAGTTGGCCCTGCGGTTAACCTTCGCGGTGACTTGCCAGGTATGTCAGCGTCAGGTGGAGTCTGGGATGCTTGGCCGGGGTGCAGAGGATTGTCCTCCCCATGAAGAGTTGTCTTTGGGGTAACCGGAGAAGAACCACTAGGTTCTGTAGTAGCTTTGCACCATTGAATTATTGACACGGTCCGTATTTCTTGACCAATGCAATCAAGGGAGAAAATTCCATGGAATCCTAACTTACCTTTGAGGACATCAAGAGAAAGCCCTACTGCCCAGTTACAGGTATTCCCTGTCTCACAACCAAAATTGAGCCTGAGATTTCTGTTGCCAAGCGAGACACTTGCATTTTGACCTTTCTCACCACAGTGGTAAAGTGGATTGCTGCGGTTGTTAAGTCGGTGGCACCATTGCTCAGTGAATCCGGCTTCCCCGCTGCTTGTCAGAAGGGTGCCAGAGGGGATCACGTGCCCCCCGGGATACGCCGACTGTCATAGATATGAATCAGTTGTCAGGTGTCTGAATTTTGATCACATGACCATGGGGGAACGGTCCTAAGCCCCTTTTTTCAGTGCCGTTGTAACTTCGGTCGCTAAATGAACTGTTGTAAGTCAAGGTCTACCTGTAGTGGCTCTCCACTGAGAAGCTAAAGCTGGACTGCTAGTTACATTGAAGCCAAGAATCTTCATTTGTGACCTTAAGATTTTTCTTCGGCTACCCTGTATAAAATCATCTGTTTCACTTCAAAATTGCACCAGTGACAGACTAGATTGAAGTGGGGAAAATACTTAGGGAGAGAGAGCTGTCCACCTGAACAGATAATATACTACCTCGATACCCGTGCTTCACTACGAAACTATGTGGTCGGGCTTAGTTTTTTGGGAGGAAAATAAGGGGTGGGGGATAAAATCATGCCTCTGCCTACCAACATCCATCAGTATTCATCTGACTAGCATCCTGTCAGAGAGTTGAGGGCTGTTTGGAAACTGAAAGAGTATTTGCTGTGTGAGCAAGGAGACAGCAAGGAGCCTGGGCATGGCTTAGCTCAACTGTTCTGCACTAAAGCTGCTTGGTGCTGTGAAACTAAAATTGAAACTACTCTCCTCTGCTTGTGTTTTGCATTTGGAAGATATTTCTTTTCAGGTGGGGACGGAGAGCAGAACCCCTTAGCATCAGAGCATGTTAATAATAATAATAATAATAATAAAGGAAATACTAATGCTCTGATGGTTATTTCGAAAAGTCCTTTCTTAGTGAGCCCCTAGGAGCCAAGAGGGACATAAGTGCCAAATGTCAAGTTTGTAGGCTTTACGGTTCTGGAGATTTTGTGATGATGCGTGAGTGGAATTTCGCTTTTATATAAATAGATTCTGGTATGTGGTGAATAATATTTTCTGATTTTTCTCCCATGAACACAATCTCTACGTATTGCTTTTATTGCAGTCTTTGGCTGGTTTATAAAAAGAAGAAAGCAATTAAAATAACCCAGAAATAAAAAAATAAGCTAAACAAAAGCAAGTCTCGGGGAAATTTATATTTAGGCTTGAGTGCCTTCTGATTCTGTGCCAAACCACTTCTTTAGTCACGAGTATTTAATTTTCATTTCTGACTGACAGCTCTTGCTTCCTCTTCTGTTAACGCTGGAGCGGCTATAAAGATCAGCTTAAATACCATCAGGTGACTGTGAAAATAATGTAATTTCTTGCTGCCAAGAATATTTAATCTTTTGTGAGCCCACAGTGGCATGTCTTTCTTGGCTTCAAATACAGTTCGGATATTTGAAACCTGATTTGCCTGGCTTTGTCCAAAGGCAAGCAGTGATTAATTTCCCGAGAGCATCCATGGGTTGATTTTATATACTTTTGGAAGGCAAATACTCTCAGGGAAATATCTCAATTTATAGCAGGCCTAGGGAGTTTCTGATTTGAAGACCCTGCCATTCCTTTCTGTTGGCCAGACAGATTTAGCTACCGGGAGTTCTGCTCTAGCAAAATGCCTATGGAGATTCTCAGCCATACAAGGTCCCTTCCAACTCTGTTTATCTGTCTTCAAAGAAAAACCAGAAAGTCCCATTGCCTCTTTGGGGGGGGGGGAATAAGCACCTTTGGGATTACTTCAGCAAGATTTGAAGGCCTTGTTTTCCCTACTTGTGAGCTGTGTGGGGAGACGAATAGAAAATGGTGCCGTTCATTTGCAGTGCTGCTGTTAAAACAGTGTTGTTTCGACAGCCTAACATGCTTGCGATTACATGCTGGCAGTGAATGTTTGTGTGAGCTACATGTATGGGCAGCTCTAATTTCTGTAAGCACGCAAACACCATGCTCACACTTGCTTGTCATGTGAACCTTATTTGGCGATGCTTCCTTGGCATGACAAATTTTCTTTTCACTCTGCTTCAAAGAGATCAAAGTTAGCCCAGTACATAAAAACCGCTTTCTGCTTCCGTATTTATAGCCGTGAACCTCTTGGTGTTGCTAAATTTGTCTTTGCAAGAGGGTCTGTCATATCAAGGGGCGGTTTTTTTTTTCTTCTTCCTCAGCCTGTCATGCTTTCATCTCTCCTTGTCTGACAACTTCTTCTGTCTTTTTTCATCTTTTCTCCCGTAGGGCTGACGAAACCTCTCCCCCCCCCCTTCTCATGTGTAGAATCCAGCCTCTGAATTCTTCTACTACTTCTCATCTGTTCAACAGAGCGAGGCCCGTTCAGTCTCAACCAGGCTGCCACAAACCGGTGTGTTTCCAGAAATCCCACTTCTGCCAATTTGGCAGAATTATTTTCATGTCACGTGGAAGCAGAACGTTAGAGCAACTCACAGGAAGCCCCACTGGGAGTCTTGGGACAGCTCAGAATTTGGCAGAATTATTTTCATTTTGCGTGCAAGCAGAACGTTTTGTCCCATTTTACGACTTTTCCTGCCACAGTTGTTCAGCGAATCACTGCGGTTTGTAAGTCGGTAAGCCAAGTCGTTAAATGAACCTGGCCCCCCCCCCCCCCCGACTTCTGCTTGCTAGTAAAGGTCGCCAAAGGGGGGGGGGAAATCACATGACCTTGGGGACCATCGTAAGTATGAACCCGTTGTCAGTTTTGATCAAGTGATCGTGGGAAGAATGCCAAGTTTGTTAGTGTGAAAGACAGTCCCAGGTTCTGTTTTTCAGTGCCAGTGTAAACTTTGAACGGTCACTAAATGAACCGTTATAAGTCAAGGACTACTTATAATAAGACAGACAGAGAAACATCCATGATAAAAATGTTGAATCTGTTATTTCATCTTTCAGTTACACATGGGGCACTTTGGAATAGTACGGGCCCTCGAGAGAAATCTTCTGTCTATATAAAAGTGAAAGATCACTGAGGGATCATCACAAAATCTCCAGAACTGTAAAGCCTACAAACTTGAAATTTGGCACATATGTCCCTCTTGGTTTCTAGGGGCTCACTAAGAAAGGATTCTTCGAAATCGGAGCATTAGTATTTCCTATATTATTATTATTAACACGCTCTGATGCTCAGGAGTTCTACTTCCCCTTCCCCACCTGAAAAGAAATCTCTTCCAATGCAAAACAAAAGCAGAGGAGTTTCAGTTTTACTTTCACAGCACCAAGCAGTTTTAGAATAGAACAGTTGAGCTAAGCCATGCCCAGGCTCCTTGGTGTCTCCTTCTTGCTCACACAGCAAATACTCTTTCAGTTTCCAAACAGCCCTCAACTCTCTCACACACTGACGGGACGCTAGCCAGATGAATACCGATGGATGCTGTTAGGCAAAACTAAGCACAACCACATAGTTTAACAGCGAAGCACGGGCATCGAGCTAGTGTCTAAATATTTCACAATTATGTCAATGGTTGTTGCAAACCTGCATCGGTCACGAGAGCCAAGTTTTATATTTCTGGTCTGCAGCTCCAACCTTTGGACCTTAAAACAAGAGCAGAGGCATTCATTTGTCTTGGCAGCTTGTATTGGCAGTTGCGTTGTTTCCAGAATTGTCTAGACACACCAGAGAGGGACTGGTGTGTACCCTCTTGTACCCCAGTGAACTGCTTGGAAAAAAAAAAAAGTCTATCAAGGCCGCTTCGTTCTGCTTCAGTTGCAGGCTCCACCCATGTACAGGTAGTCCTTGACTTCCAACAGTTCATTTAGTGACCGTTCAAAGTTACAAGATCCCCTTGCCGATGGGATCAAAATTCGCAAAGGTTTCACTTAACAATACAAATTTGGAGCTCCACTGTGATCGTAAGTCGAGGACTACCTGTATGAAGGACTACTCTAGGTTCCTGTTGGTGCCCAGCCGAGTAATGATAGATTTTTTGGGGATCCATTGGCCACGTTGTGCAGTGATTTTCATGAGCATTGGGGCCGGTTCCATTATGAAAGGAAAGCTGCTTTTTTCCATTCTGATTTTAGTCCATCAGGATTATTTCCTGTTCTCTTATGTTTTGTTTGCATGGAAAGTGATACTTTCCTCGGTTTTTGTTTTGTGACTAAAGCTACATAGTAAAGGATACAGATCCAAGAGAAGGTTGTGTTGCTTTGGGGACAAGTTAACACAATGGAAGGATTGTGAGGGGTGTGTGTGTGTGTGTGTGTGTGTGTGTGTACCATTTTAGAAAGCTCCACCGAAAATAAATACATTAAAGAGAGTCCACATCCATTTTGTGTCGCCTTTGCTTGGCCTAAGGTTGATTCTTCAGGAGCTCCCCTTTGCCTTCATCTGTGTCAGAAGAAGCCACAAATTACAAACCTTCAACCCACAGCAATTCAAACAGGTATAAACTAGGTCATTGTACTGGAGCTCAGGTAAAAAGGATGTGCAATAAAATAGGATTAAAACTAAGTGACATTCAGCTAGCATTGAGCCATGTCGACAGCATTTTCTTGCCCCGGCATGAGGCCTTCCTCCCTACATGATGAAGGACATCGTATGCATTGTAGCATAAATGATGAGATGGATTATTGTTCTCCACATTCACACAACCTGTGTTCTACTGGGAAAACCCATTTTTAAAAGATTGTCCTTTGATCTTCCTTTCCTGGCGTGCAGGGAATAGGGGTGAATAGAGTAGAACAGAAAGAGAACGGAAAATGCAAAGTCCAGAGGAACACAATACTGGAAATATTGTCAGGAATAAGATACCAGGGCTGGCTGAAAAGAAGAGACACATATCTCCGGAACGGGTGTAAAAAAAGCAAGACTGAAGAGTTCTATTTCCTCATCCTTTTAGGTCCAGGTGTTATTTGTAAAACTTTCCTGCCAAAACTATCAGGTGGGCATATCCTTTTGCCATGTCCGGTGGAAAGTAATAAGGATTGCAAGTCCTTTTAAGGATTGCATCCTCATTTTTACTAAGGTTGACATGACGAGCTGGGCGCTATGATCAAAGCAAACTTGTTCCACAAGAGTTCTCTCTTTCTGCCCTAATTTAGAACATTTTTCTTTCATGACACATCCACCTTCAAAGGAAATCTAGCCAGTTAGATTTCTTATATTCCCTCCTGCCCAACATCACACCTGGAATACTGCCACACTATAAAAAAAAATGTTGAGGCTCTAGAAAAAGGGCAGAGAAGAGCAACCTGGAGGATTAGGGGACTGGAGGATAAAACATACAATGAACGGTTGCAGGAACTGGGCCTGGCTAGTCTAGGGTAGAGAAGGACCAGGGGAGACAGGATAGCAGTCTTCCAATACTTAGAAGGCCTCAAGCTATTTTCCAAAGCACCCGAAGGCCAGAGAAGGAACAATGGATGGAAACTGACCAAGGAGAGATTCAACCTGGAAATAAGGAGACATTTTCTGACTGTGAGAGCCATCAACCCGTGGAACAGAAGTTGTGGGAGCTTCATCACTGGAATTTGTCAAAAGTGGTACAGGGTCTCTTGCCTGGGTGGGGGGTGTTGAACTAGATGACCTACAAGGTCCCTTCCAACTCTGTTAAAATCTGTTAAATGCATACAGATGGTCCCTCCACTCCATTAGGCAAGTGAGAACGGTTTTAAAAAAAAGGCAGCACAGAGAAACTTTTAAAAAGCGACAGTTGAGCTCAGGGGGATGGACTCCACGTTCTTTAATGTCAAACGGGAAATTGGCAAACGTGGGATTTCTGAGTTTTCACACATTGGTCAGCTTGGACGGAGAAGCAAAGATGACTGTGGGGGCAAGCAAGGGAAAGAAATGTCCTCTTCCTCCAAGGAAAGAGTGAGCTGAATTTTAAAAATTGAAGCAGGAAGTTCCTCTGGGGCACTGTTCCCTTTCAACATTTGGTTGACGTTGTGAATTTCCAGCATGACACAAGTGGGCAGCCGTCACGGCGCTGTTCCTGACCGTACGGTTCGAATCCGCGTTCGGCTGCATTTGGGAAGCGTTAACGGGACCTGGGACCTCACTGGATTGGGGGTGGGGAGAGAAAGAGAGAGAGAGAGAACATCGGAGAGCTGAGGCTGTCTTTCAACTCAAGATGGAAATGCCAACCCTGTCCCACCGTGCAAGAAGATGATGCTCGTGGAATGACCCATTCACAAAGACATGGGGGAGATGGCGAAGAAGGAAGTGTGCAGTAGCTGCTCAAAAAAGCCAACACTGTCCGAGGCTGCATCAACAGAGGGATGGAATCAAGATCACGGGAAGTGTTAAGACCACTTTATAAGGCCTTGGTAAGGCCACACTTGGAAGGCCGCCTCCAGTTTTGGTCACCACGACGTAAAGAAGATGTTGAGATTCTAGAAAGAGTGTCGAGAAAAGCAACAAAGAGGATTAGGGGACTGGAGGCTAAAACGTATAAAGAACGGCGGCTGGAATTGGGTATGTCTCGTCTAATGAAAAGAAGGACTGGGGGAGACATGATAGCACTGTTCTGATATCTCAGGGGTTGCCACAAAAGAAGAGGGAGTCAGGCTATTCTCCAAAGTGCTTGAGGGCAGGACAAGAAGCCATTGGTGGAAACTCATCAAGGAGATGAGGAACCTGGAATTAAGGAGAAATTTCCTGACGGAACAATTAATCAGTGGGGACAAGTTGCCTCCAGAAGTTGTGAATGCTCCAACACTAAAGGTTTTAAAAAGATATTGCATAACTCTTTGTCTGAAATGGTATAAGTAGGATTTCCTGTCTAGGCAGCGGGTTGGACTAGAAGACCTCCAAGATCCCTTCCCACTCTGTTAATAGAATAGAATAGAACAGAATAGAATACTTCATTGGCCCAGTGTGATTGGACACACAAGGAATTTATCTTGGTGCAAATACTCTCAGTATACATAAAGGTACACTCGTTAAGAATCAAGAATCATAATGTACAACACTTAATGATAGTCATAGGGTACAATCAACAATCAAATCATACTAGGAATCAGTCAAGTGGGAGGGGATGGGTGATAAGGAGTGGTGAGAAGATTAACAGTAACAGTAGTGTACACTTTGTACATAGTTGGACAGTGTTGAGGGAATTATTTGTTTAGCAGGGTGATGGCATTTGGGTAAAAACTGTCATTGTGTCTCGTTGTTCTGGTGTGCAGGGCTCTACAGCATCATTTTGAGGGAAGGAGTTGGAACAGTTTATGTCCAGGATGTGAGGGGTCTGTAAATGTTTTCACAGCCCTCTTTTTGACTTCTGCAGTATACAGGTCCTCAATTGAAGGCAGGTGGGTTGTAATTTCTATTCTATTCTTTCTACTCTGCTATTACTTCTATTCTATTCTAATCTTTTCTAATTCTATTCTCATTTAATTCTAATTCTTTTTTTTCCCCGCTACTCGGTCTACTTCTCTTGCCACCCTATAAAAAAGATGTTGAGACTCTGGAAATAGTACAGAGAAGAGCAACCAAGATGATTAGGGGACTGGAGGCTAAAACACACGAACAGTTGCAGGAACTGGGTATATCTAGTCTGATGAAAAGAAGGACTAGGGGAGACATGATAGCAGCCTTCCAATATCTCAGGGGGCTGCCCCAAAGAAGAGGGAGTCAAGCTTTTCTCCAAAGCACCAGAAGGCAGGAGAAGAAGCAACGGATGGAAACTAATTCAGGAGAGAAGCAACTTAGAACTAAGGAGAAATTTCTTGACAGTTAGAACAATGAACCAATGGAACAACTTGCCACCAGTAATTGTGGGTGCTGCAGTGCTGGGAGTTTGTAAGAAGAGATTGGACAGCCAGTTATCTGAAATGGTATAGGGTCTCCTTTTTGAGCTGGGGACTGGACTAGAAGACCTCCAAGATCCCTTTCAATTTGGTTATTCCCTTACTCTCTGGGAGTGTTGTGCCAAAGAATCTTTTGCTCTGTTACTTATTCTGGGAATGGAAGGACGAAACTGGTGAGAGAAGTCGGCTCCTTCCTTTGATGATAACAGATAATCAGAGTTGGAAGGGACCTTGTAGGTCATCTAGTCCAACCCGCCCGCGCAGGAGACCCTCCCCTATTTCTGACAAATGGCAGTCCAATCTCTTCCCAAACGTCTCAAGGGATGACGGTCCCACAACATCCAAGGGCACTTTCTCTTCCATGGGTTGATGGTTCTCCCCGTCAGAAAGTTGATTGATTACGAACAGAGGAGTCTGTTTCTACTTAAGACAGGCCTGGCCAGGTTAAGCTCCTCATAAAGGGCAACAGAAGGTGGAATCCTTGGTTTTGCTGGCCTGGCACCACACCAGACACGCCAGGGGCAGCTTCTTGGACCTTATCATGTCAAAAGCAGAAACATAGCAGAGAGGAGAGGAGAGACTATCTAATCTGTCCCTTCTCACGCCCAGACTGCCTTTCGAATTCTGCCTCTTGAGCCGTCTCCTCCGCCCGACCTACAATTCCCTCCTGCCCTCCGGCCCCCCAGGATCCGGGTCTGGTTTGGCCTTTTATTCATTTGGAAAGGGGAGGAGGAAACAAGCTATAATTGAAATGTTTCTTTATAATCTGCTGAAAACAGAGGCAATAAAGGGGGGGGGTGGGAAGGGAGAAAAATCTTCTGCTTCCCGGATTCCTGTCTGGGTAGGATAAGGCTGGGGAAAGTGGCATATTTATCCGTTTGTTTGTTTGCCAATTAAGGAGAATATTTGTAGCTCTGGGTTTGAACCTGAGGGTTCCTTGAGTGGTTTTCTTGCAGATGTTTCTCCGTAAGATCATCCAGAGCCCCCCTTTTTTTTTTTTTTTGAAATTTATTTGACAAGAAGGAAAAAAAAAAACACCTGAAAATGTTGTGAGGATGCAAAAATAACGGGAGTTTTCTTTTTTCCTCCATGCATTTTTGGATTGAATGCCCCTCTCTCAACTCACACCCCCCTCCCCCCCATCCTCCCCCCCCCCCGTCCCGTGTAGCCTCCAAGACCGAGGTCGCCCTCTTGCCCCCCCCCCTTCCGTCTGGCAAGCCCGAAAAATGTCCAGTCACAGGCTCCCCTGATTGGCCCGAGGCATCTGGTTTGAATAATGAACCTGTTAGTGTTGGGAGCGTCGATTGGCCAGGCCCTGCTGCAGTGAGAATGCAGGCTGGATCATCGGGGTGTGTGTGTGTGTGTGTGTGTGTTGCTGCTGGTGCTTGTGCCCTCCTGCTCCTTTCAACGTGCATTGTATGGGTTGAAGGGTGGGGGTTGGGCTGGGGAGACGCTTTCCCGGCTAATCCTGCAGCTGGCAAAGAGCGCGGAGCTCCATCCTTCTGGCCATGAGTTGAGGCTTCTGCGCAGGCTTCCTGCGGCAGCCCAACATCTTGTCTCCCTCTCTCTCTCCTTGAAGGAGCTGCTTGTGAGTCCAGGCACGATAGCGCGGCCAGCGTTTTCAAAGGCGGGCAGGCGGGCACTGCGACTGCCACATGAGTCTCTGGCAAGGCTGGGTGTGAAGCTTCCCGGTTTGCAGGACCGACTCCTCCTCCTCCTCCTCCTCCTCCTCCTCCTCCTCCTCCTCCTCCTCCTCCTCCTCCTCCTCCTCCTCCTCCTTTCTTCGAGCTTATCCCGCCAGCGGCGAGCATCCTTTCCGGCCGTCCGAGTGAGCCTCTCCCATCGCCTGGGATTAAGGGATGCTGCCGTCGCTCTGGCGTCTCTTCTCTTCCCTCTTCCTAAGGGCTGGGTGTCAGGGCCCTGCCGGCGCCCCGGAGGAGGTGGCCAAGGAAGAAGCCTCACTTCCCAGCCCTGGGGACCAAGCGCCAAAGATGCCCAGAAAGTTGCACGCCAACAGCAACAAGAACAAAGAGGCCGACCCCTCCGAAAGGAGGTCGACCATCCTCCTGGTGGTTGGGCCTGCCGAGCATTTCACAGAGGTAAATGGTTCGATGCAGACGTCTCTCTCCCCCCCCACCCGACGTGACTTAGTTTCAAGAGGGTGGGGCAAGGAGCCAGGGAGGGGGGGGGAGGCCCTTCAGAGAAGCTGCTTGGGGAATGGGAGCCTTGGTGACACTTGAAAACACACACACACACACACACACACACGAAGAAGTTTCAGTCTGCCTGATGCAACTCTTGCATCCGAACGATTCTCACTCCATCTGCAATTCTTGAATTGCTCCACTTATCCACTGATAGACTTCCAGGCTGACAACATAAGTGGAGGTTTTCAATGATCGCTCTTGGGTGGGTGGGTGGGTGTTTGCCTTCACTTAAGGATCTTGTGGCGTTGTGGGTGAGGTCCCCTCAGAGGGCGTAGATCTCTCCGTGGTCTCCAGTCGCGTTTGTCGCAAGGAAAGCCGAGGATGCTGTGTTCCAGGGAGCGAAAAGGATTTTCATTTCGGGAAATAATTGCGGCCTCAGAGCTCGGCTTTTGTGCTGTGGTCAATATGCAGTTGGTGCCTGCAGGAGGGCGGTGAGCCTCGGAAAAGCTGCCTTGGTTCCTTTAGGCAAGAGAACCACATAGAATTTAAAAACAAAAAAAAACAAAATTCTCCCCTTTGTTGTTGTTGACTCCATCCAGCCTGCTCCTTCTCTGCCGTCCCCTTCTTCTTTTACCCTCAATCGTTCTCAGCATTAGGCTCTTCCTTTGGGAGTCCTTCCCTCTCATTAGGTGGCCAAAGTATTTGAGTTTCATACTTCTCGCATTAAATACGTAAAAAGCGAAGGGAGCTTCTCTGTCTACTAGCAAACTTAAAAGTTTGTCTTGGTTTTTCCCATTGGGAAGCCAGATCCGGCCACTTGGTACAAGCGAACCGTGAACACATTACATTTTTTTGCATGTTACATGCAAAAAAAAATAAAATAAGATTTGCTGGATTAAAATTTTAATGCTCCAGAAAGGAGGTTGATCATGGGGAGGATGAACTCGTAGGATACGTAGAATTTTTAGGAAGGAGGTGGGCGGGAGAGGTTTAAAAAAAAAAAATGAGAAAAGAGAATGTGCTGAAACTTCTCACAATTTATAGGAAGGATGGAGGAGAGGATGAAGAGATAGATAAGAACGGGGGGAAGAGACAATGTGTGCTTAATTAAAAAGGGAGGATTTATGTACCTCTTCAGTTATTTCTCCCCTACAAATGTACAAGAAAGAAAATAGCTAATCGGTGCTGTGCCTCTGGATCGCTCCTTTTAATCCTGGGGACACATCTGGATGTAGGTTTCATTTGTGCAGCATCTAGGACAAATAACAGCCGTCATATTTTAGGCACCCATCGAAATAAATGCAGGTGTAGAATGCGGTCCGGAAAAGCTTAGCATTTCCCTCCCAAAATTTCCAGCCTTGTATAACAAGGCTACCTGAGTTTCAAGAATGGAGGCAAACTGGTTTTTTAGATGTTGATTTGGCTCGATAAGGACCTTCAGAATTACAAATGAAGGCAATGAGGAGGATAATAGCAGAGGGAAAATGTCAAAGAATGGTGTCAAGTTGCCAAGCAGTTTTCAAGGTTCTTGAAAGCTTGAATATTTATTTTGAAATCTCTTTAAGGCAAAGGTTGGGCCAGGAAGAAAAAAATTAATTATCAGACAATCTCTTAGATCGGTTACACAGAACATGCTGAAAAGATGGAGTATCTTAAGCTGCGGCTTGGGACTAGCAAAGACAGAACCGGGCACGGTTAATGGTTTCTAAGGTTGCGATGCTCCCTTGTGAACCGAGGTTAAAATTTTTCCACCTCTGTGCGGTTAATCTGCGAGCTTTCCTTAGCATCTTTCCTTCTTTATCAGGGATCTAACAACCTTGTCAACATTCAGGGTTGTTCTTTATCTTTGTGCAATGCAAATATGCAAAGTCTAAAAACTGAGAGGCAGTTTTTAAATGGGGTCTCAGGTAGGTAGGAGTGTGAAGTCGGGAACTGTCAAAACAAAACAAAAGAAAAAAACCCCCGAGAGCGTTTGGGTTGCTGTTACGATGAAGACGAGTTCTTGGAACTTTGACGGGTGTTAGAAAAACAGCCGTCTAGAAATGGCTTTGCTTCTAATCTAGTCCTCCAGACCTCTTTCCGTTTTAGCACCCCCTAATTCTCTATGTGGCCTGACTGGTGCAGGAGTATCTGAAATCCAGGGGCGTGTCACATTGGGAAGGACCTTTTGTGCAAGATTGCATACAATTCCCGTGTTCTTCTGTCACTCGATTGATTCAAAGGCCTGCTGAATGGCCGCTTTTTCAGACTGAAACATTTCTACCCTGTCGCTTCTTGTTCTTTGGATTCACTTGCTCTGAATTCGAACACCCTAAAATGGCACAAACCGGGGGACTTTGTTGCTTCATATGTTGCTGGACAACTTTCCCATCAACTTTTGTCCCCAGCTTTGGTTTGTGGACAAGAAGGTTGGTCTAGACCAAGGGTGCTCAACCTTGGCAATTTTTAAGACCCATGGACTTCGACTCCCAGAATTCCTCAGGCTGGCTGGGGAATTCTGGGAGTTGAAAATCCACGGGTCTTAAAAGTGGACAAGATTTTGACACCCCTGGTCTGGAAGGAGACGCTAACAGGATTCCTTCCTTTAAGTCAGGGGTGTCCAACCTTGGCAACTTTAAGACTTGTGGACTTCAACTCCCAGAATTCTGGGAGTTGAAGTCCACAAGTCTTAAAGTTGCCAAGCTGGCTGAGGAATTCTGGGAGTTGAAGTCCACAAGTCTTAAAGTTGCCAAGGTTGGATACCCCTGACTTAAGTGTTTCCATCCTGGGATGTCCCAAACTCTGCAAGGAGAAAAAGCTTGTTCAGCAGTTCTCGAACACATTCCTGGCACCCGGTAAAAATCTTCTTTTTACTTCCCCAAGTCTTAAAAACCTCATGATTGCATCACAATTTGAGTCTAGGTTTTGTTTTTTGTTTTTGTTTTGGATACCACTTCACTCGCTGCTTTTTACACTGCATTTGAAAATTTAATTTAAATTCTTTAAATTTTGTCCCTGCTTTACTCATCCCATGAAAAGAAGGCAGCACCCTTCTTCGGCCCCATCTCTTTCTCTCTCTTTTTTTTTTTTTAAATAAGTTTTATTTTCAAAACACACAATACATAAATACACATAAACACAAAATATAAAAGCATAAAAATTCTCTTTTCTGAAAGTTGCTTAGTCCCGGGTTAAAACTCTTGGTACAGACACAAATTCAAATTCATATTCATTTTACATACCATTTCATATCTTATCCACATTTTCAATTTTCTATATAACTTCTTCTCTCCTTTAAATTTTCTCAATTTTATTTTATTTATCTCCTCTCAATTCATATCATAATATTTATAATTCTTTGTCTGTTCTATTCCAACCAATCATTTATTTTTCTTCTTTAAAAAAAAAAGAAGAGAGGAATGGATAATCCCAGTTCAATTCACGTGTCATAAAATTGCTTCACCTTTTTGGAACAGAGGTGAGGTTTGCTGAGCAAGAAGGAAACGTCCAACTCACCCTTTTTTTTTTTTTTTGGGCTTGCCTGCCTGAACTGCAGCATCTGTTGATTTCAAGAGCCTTTTGTTTGCTCTCTTATTCTGCAAAAAACAAACAAAACCAAGCACCCCACACACAACCTGGACCCTGCCCGGATTAGTAGATCTGTTTGCGGAGATGCTTCAGCCACCCGGGAACAAACACAATTAATCTTGTGCATTCAGAACAGTTCCATAGTCCAGTTGGAAGTGATTTTGTTGACTCTCTCCCTTGAGCCAACTAGGGCGACTCATTTCTATATAACAAGACTTGGTTCCCCTCCTTCTCCTCCTCCCAGTTTGGTGAAATATTAATGGGCATGTGTTGAATCGCTGCAGATCATCCCAGTTTTAAAGAGAGATATTAATTTTTTTTTCTCTCCTTGCTGTTCCATCCTGCCAGGTTGGCAGGAAAAGCCCAAGGTACAAGCACAGATTAGGCGAAACCTGGTTTCAAACACAGTAACTGGGAGAGGGACCTTGAACATGAGCCAGGTGTGTGCAAGCAACAGCCAAAAAGGCAAACACAATCCTTGGCACAGAATCAAAATCACACGAAGTATTAGTACCGCTTGATAAAGCCTTAGTAAGGCCACACCTGGAGTACCGCATCCAGCTTTGGTCACCACATTACACAAAAAAAAAGTTGTTGAGACTTTGGAAGAAGTGCAAAGAAGAGCAACTCAGGTGATTAAAAGCCTGGAGACTAAAAGATATGAAGAACGGTTGCAGGATATGGATATGGCCAGTCTAGAGAAAAGAAGGACTTGGGCGACGGGACATGATAGCAGTATCCCAGGATTTGAGGGGCTGCCACGAAGAAGAAGGAGGTCAACTTATTTTCCAAAGCACCCGAAGGCCAGTCAAGAAATAATGGATGGAAACTGACCAAGGAGAGATTCAACCTGGAAATAAGGAGGAATTTCCTAACAGACCAATTAACCAGTGAAACTGCTTGCCATAAGAAGAGACTGGACAGCCACCTGTCTGAAATGATGTAGGGTCTCCTGCCTGGGCAGGGGGCTGGACTAGAAGACCTCCAAGGTCCCTTTCAGCTCGATTCTGATTCTGAGCCTTGATTTGAAGACACTGTTTGTTTAATTGGGGGGGAGATAATAGAATCCTTGAACATCTGTCCCTCCATCCCTTTCCCCCAGGGGCATCAGCTCTCTGTAACAGCTCCTTATCTCCCTGGGAAAATTCATCGGTTCCCTGGGAAATGAATCACGAGACACTTTTCAGGAGATAGGAAAGGCAACTTCTGCTGGAGAAATAGGTCGTCTCGTGAGGTTCCCCTCCCCCCCTTCCACGGGAGACATTTTCCTGTATTAATGGGTACATTCATATTCCCAAATGTTGGTAAAATCATTTTAAAGTGGTGAGCCAGTTCAGAATTCACATCAAAAATGAGGTTCAGTGTCCTAAAAGTGCTTTTTTTTCAAAAGGCAGCTGGACTCTGTTTTTCCTTGATGACTTTTTGCTTCTCATCCAAGGAGCTTCTTCGGTTCTTCAGAAGGCAACTGGACTCTTTCCTTGAAGATGTTTCACTTCTCATCCAAGAAGCTTCTTCAGTTCTTTAAAAGGCAACTGGACTTTGTTTTTCCTGAAGATGTTTCGCTTCTCATCCAAGAAGCTTCTTCGGTTCTTCAGAAGGCAACTGCAGTTTGTTCTTCCTTGAAAACGTTTCGCTTCTCATCCAAGAAGCTTCTTCAGTTCTTCAGAAGGCAACTGCAGTTTGTTTTTCCTTGAAAACATTTCGCTTCTCATCCAAGAAGCTTCTTCAGTTCTTCAGAAGACAACTGAACTTGTTTTGTCCCTTGAAGACCTTTCCCTTCTGATCCAAGAAGCTCCTTCAGTTCTTCAGAAGGCAACTGGACTCTTTTTCCTTGAAGACGTTTTGGATGACTTGGGAATCTTCCGAGACGTGAGCTCATGTGATTCCTCAGTCAATTTTCAGCTTGATTAGGTCCAAATGGGGATCACATTTGTTCAAATCTTAGATTGCTTCAGAACTGGAATTCTGGAGAAAGTCGAGGTTTAAATCTGAATTGGCAACCAGTTGTGGTTTCTACTAAGTTCTGCTTTGACAAAGGAGGTATTGGTGTAGGTGAGTAAGGCCAAAAGTGCTGGACTAATTAAATGTTGGCACACTTCAATGGAAATGATGGCAGTTTGGGTCTAGCAGACCAACTTCTTGTTGTCTAGAATGGACAAGTCATAAAGTAAAGCTCACTGCATCCCCATATTCTTTCGCCCAAGCTTCGTAAATGACACCCTGGTTAGACAAACTGCCCGAACTTTGGTGTGTTGGACGTGGAAGTTGAATTCAGCCAATGTCAAGGTGGCCTTGGACAAAACAATGACGTCGTTTCTTCTCGCAGGGATGCAAACCGAGGACAAGTAGCACTGTGTGTGCCTGTTGATAACTGCTGATTGTTGGAGAATGGAGAGTCTGTAGAATTGCAATTTAAGACTTCACAAAAGCAACTTTTCAAGAGAGGGTTTTTGTTCCCTGAGTCATTTTTGTTCCTTGACTGCAGAATGCTTTTCTCCTTGGCTAAGTGCCATTGCCTTTGCAGACGTCTGTTTTCTAGCTGACGGTTAGTCCCATTTCGTCACCACTTCATAACCTTTTGCTACCTAGCTGGAATCATTTGACAGGCTGGGGCTTGGGTGCTTCTTGCTTCGATGGCTCTTCCATCTTCCCATTTTTGCAAAGTTTGAATTTCCACAGCATGGATCTTATGGGCCAATAGCCAAACAAGCCCATGCCTTTTCAGCCAGCAAAATATTGGTTGCCTGCTTTCCTTTCCTTTCCTTTCCTTTCCTTTCCTTTCCTTTCCTTTCCTTTCCTTTCCTTTCCTTTCCCTTCCTTCCTTCCTTTCTTCCTCTATCTCATATCCATCCATCCATCCATCCATCCATCCTTCCTTCCTTTCCTTCCTTCCTCTATCNTTCCTTCCTTCCTTCCTTCCTTCCTTCCTTCCTTCCTTCCTTCCTTCCTTCCTTCCTTCCTTCCTTCCTTCCTTCCTCAATCTCATTCCTTCCTTCCTCAATCCCTTCCTTCCTTCCTTCCTTTCCTTCCTTCCTTTCCTTCTTTCTTTCCTTCCTTCCCCAATCTCATATCCTTCCTTCCTTCCTTCTTCCCTCCTTCCCTAACCAGTGGAACGACTTGGCCTCCAGAGGTTTTTAAGAAAAGGTTGGGCAACCTTTTGACTCAAACGGTATCAGGTTGCCTGCTTGAGCAAGGGGGTTAGACTAGAAGGCCTCCAAGGTCCCTTTCCAACTCTTGTTATTTTGTTATTCTCCTGGGTTTGCCTGGAGCACGATTAGTCTTCTCCAAAGCACCTGAAGGCAGGACGAGAAGCAATGGATGGAAACTAATCTAGGAGCGATCCAACCTAGAACTGAGGAGAAATTTCATAACAGTGAGGACAATTGACCAGTGGAACAACTTGCCACCAGAAGTTGTGGGTGCTCTATCACTGGGGGCTTTTAAGAAGATGTTGGACAACCATTTGTCCAGAATGATAATAGGGTCTCCTGTTTGAGCAGGTTGGACTTCAAGACCTCCAAAGATCCCTCTGCTATTCTGTTCTGTTCTTTACTCAGTATCAGGGTTTTCGAGTCATCTGACTTTTTAGCTTTTTCAGAGAGAGAGAGAGCCAACTTCCAGCCAAGCCTGAATTTGGGGACCCTCTTCTAACCTTCCCCCTCTCCTTCCTCCTCTCTCCTCCTGAATCAGGTTGCATTTTCCTCGAGATCAGGCTGCTATCCTCCTGCTGCAGCCAAGCCGCTACCTGAAACCGAATGTGCTGCATTGCGTTATATATTCTGGCTTTGGGCTACACAGAAGCAGCTTCTCCAGGGCTTTTGAAGCCTTCCTCTTGGTTCGAAGCCAAGCAGAGGTCGAGAACTCGGGTTAGGGACTTGGGGGATTCGGGGGGGGGGGGCAACAGCCTTGGCTGAAAAGTGAAATCTCCAGATCCCTGGGGACATTTCACATGTTGTTTGATTTTTTTTTTCAAAATACCTGTCTCCAGGAGGCCCTCCAGGAGGTCTTTGAGGCCTTCAGCCAGAAGGAAGCGGTGCCCGGGTGGAGGGCGTTTCCTGTATTTTTCCTCCCAACTAACTAAGCATCCTAAGAGCGGTGGTGGCACAGTGGTTAAAAGGCAGTACTGCAAGCTAACTCGCTGCCCACTCCAGGAGAAATTCCTTGTGTGTCCAATCCCCCTTGGCCAATAAAGTATTCTATTCTATTCTATTCTATTCTATTCTATTCTATTCTATTCTATTCTATTCTATTCTATTCTATTCTATTCTAATTCTAATTCTAATTCTAATTCTAATTCTAGTTTCTATATTATCCTATTTTCTATCCTGGCCTATCCCTATTCCCATTCCAAACTCAAGGATTGTTGGGGTCTCCAACCATTCTGGCCAGCTCCTGATTGGGAGTGTCTCTCCCATGGCAGAGGCACCAAACTGGGGTTCAGTGCTAGAAACCTATTAATCCACACCCCTTCCCTCAAATATTTATCCCTCGATGGGTATTATTTGAAGAGCAGGTGGCTGCAGGCAGCTTCCTCCTCTATGTTTGGTCTGTAATTAAGACCTGTTACCAGGTCGAGTATGTATACCAGCGACAGAGGCCTGATTAAACTTTAATTTGTCAAGATTTATGACCGCCGTCCTTTCATTATTATTATTTTTTTTTCCCCCCTCCACTGTGCATCCATCTGCTCCGCCTTTCCCGGCACAATTTGCTTGCCAGGTAATTTTGCCGAATGAATGAGCTTCTGGGGCTTTGTTCTGAGTTTTTTCTTTTTAAAAAAAAAAAAAAAAAAAAATTCCCCTAAAGAAATTCTCATCAGACTTCAGACTTGGTTTGTTTGGGGTTTTTTTTTTTTTTTTTTTTTTTTGGTCAAAAGAAACCTATTACGATGACGATTCTGGGTGCTGGCCGGGGCTTTGGGTCTTGAGGACTAGAATCGGCCTCTGTCGTTCGCCAGCCTCTCCTCCACAAGCTCAAGAGCCACACTTCCACTCCCTGTCGGCTGGCTGCTCTCCTCTTCCTCAGAGTCTAACAAGGGCATGACTCGAACATGACAGTGGTCAAAGAAGGCAAAGCTCATGTTTCGCCTGGCAACCTAAGCGTTGGGCTCCATTATGGACTTAAAAGTAATCTGCTTCCCTCTTGTCCTAAGCCCGCCTCGCTCCGGCATCCTGATTTGATCACCGTAATGCATCGCTGCAATATATCAATATATGTCTTTTTTTTTTTTTTTTTTTTGAATGGAGGAGGGTTCCTGGCTGTGAGCCAGTCCTGCTTTCCGAAAGGGCACACTGTGGGCACGACGGAGCCGGTGAGAACTGGCCAAGAATGTGTAATTCAGACTGGTCTAGAAGGGCAAGTTTCCTCCCCCCCCCCCATATAAATCACGGAGTATCTTAACATGCGAAGCACAAGACTGCAACCATACGTCATCAAAGGGACCAGTACTTCTGCAGAATTGCGATCCAAAGAGATTGAGACGGGAAAGGAAAAAGGGATCAGAATGGGTCCCTTTTCAATATCTCCAGAGAACGGGTACCATGATTATTATTAATTTTTTTTATAAAGCACCAGCTCTCATTTCTGTTTTTTTTTTTCTTTGTCTTCCGCCAAGTGAGGTTGAATTGAAAAGCCGTTTGCAGAAAGGGGAGGATTGAAGTTAGTGAGATATTGGAAGCAGATGGTGAAAGCAACTAGGTGAGACAGCTTGCAGCATTGTTTGGCCTATCTGCAGAGAGTGCTTTACGATAATTGCCTCCTTCCTTGATTCCTGCCTTCCTGCCTTCCTTGATTCCCTCCCTCCCTGCACCCCTGCCTTCCTTCCTTCCTTCCCTTCCTCCTTCCTTCCCTCCCTCTCATTCACTCTCAGAATTCCTTCTTTCCCCTCCCTCCCTCCTACCTACCTACCTACCTTTCTCCTTCATCCCTTCCTTTGCTCCCTCCTTCCCTTCCTCCACTCTTCCTTCTTTCCCTCTCATTCATTCTCAGAATCCCTTCCTTCCCTCCCTCCTCTGTTTCTTCCTTCCTTCCTTCCTTCCTTCCTTCCTTCCTTCCTTCCTTCCTTCCTTCCTTCCTTCCTTCCTTCCTTCCTCCCTCCCTCCCTCCCTCCCTCCTTTCTTTCTCCTTCCTTCCCTTCCCTTCAAACCTTCTCTAGCTTTTAAGGTATGTCGGCTTCCATTCCCAGCATGACAATTGGGGAATTCTGGGAGTCGATGTCCACACCTCCTTAATTTTGCACAGTTGAGAAGCACTGCCCTGGAGCATAAATCTTGTGACCCTGCCACATCAAGGCTCAGGCCAGCTCTCCCTGTAGTTAAGCATCCTCTATCCAGCAGCAGCTCTGAAAGGTTGCGGAATTTAATCCCCCACCTGTTACAAGGGATGACTTGGAATTGGAGCCGCCCGGCTTAAGATTGGCACCATCTGTCTCCCAAATATTTGCAGCTTCAGTCCCCTGCTGTTCTTCCTCCCCAAAGCTCGCCAGGCAGCTTGAAGGCTGGGAGTCAAGCAAGTCCACCTCTTTTCACCTACTTACTAGCTTCTTCTTGCAAACTCTTCAGAATTTCTCTCTTCCCCACAGCCCTCCCATTAGGGACTTGCCAGGTTTCCGCAGTCTGGGTGTTCACCATCTCAATATTCAAACCCTTAACTTGCTTAACTCCTTTGAAAGGTTCCTGACAGCGGGCATTGCCCAAACTCCCTCCCTCCTGCCTCTGTTGGTTCAGATTCTAGAAGGAGTGCAGAGAAGAGCAACCAAGATGATTAGGGGGCTGGAGGCTAAAACACATAAAGAACTGGGTCTGTCTAGTCTAATGAAAACCAGGACTAGGGGAGACATGATAGCAGCATGATAGCAACATGATAGATCCCCAAAGAAGAGGCAGTCAAGTTATTCTCCAAAGTACCTGAGGGCAGGACAAGAAGCAATGGGTGGAAACTAATGAAGGAGAGAAGCAACCTAGAACTAAGGAGAAATTTCCAGACATTTCGAACAATTAATCAGTGGAATGACTTGCCTCTAGAAGTTCTGGGTGCTTCAACACTGGAGGTTTTTAAGAAGAGCTTGGACAATGGGGTCTCCTGCTTGAGCAGGGGGTTGGACTAGAAGACCTCCTAGGTCCCTTCCAACTTCTATTCTATTCTATTCTATTCTATATTCTATTCCCATTCTATTCTATTCTATATTCTATTCCCATTCTATTCTATTCTATTCTATATTCTATTCCCATTCTATTCTATTCTATATTCTATTCCTATTCTATTCTATTCTATTCTATTCTATTCTATTCTATTCTATTCTATTCTATTCTATTCTATTCTATTCTATTCTATTCTATTCTATTCCATTCCATTCCATTCCATTCCATTCCATTCTATATTCTATTCTAGAGAAAAAAACTGACCAGAGACACTGCAGATCTGCTCCAGGTTTAGCACTGTTGGTAGGACATCCTTTTTTGGATATGCCTTCTGGTCCAGGCCTCATCCTGTTGGAGTAGCTGGCTTCCACCGACTTCTCCTGGAACTTTTTTCCTGCTGAGAAAAACACGCTGGGTTTGTGTTCTTTTAAAACGGGCTCGTCTCCGAAGGCATTGACCAACTCAACTCCAAGTGGTTTTGTGTGCTCAGCCTTAAATCAAAACCAGGCTTGCTTCACTAGGAGGCCCGAGTTGCTCCTTCTTTCTTCCTCCTTCCACTTTCCACAACACTTCCCAGAACCTGGAAAGGACTTGCAGGAAATTCATTAAACAGATTAACAAAGTTGGGACGGACCTTGTAGGCCATCTAGTCCAACCCCCAAACTAACTTGGAGATAGTTGATGTTCTATCAGTCAATTGTTCTCACTGTCAGGAATGTCCTCCTTATTTCTATGTTGAATCAATCAGAATAGAGCTGGAAGGGACCTTGGAGGTCTTCTAGTCCCACCTCACGCCTAAGCAGGGGACCGTACACCATTCCTGACGGGTGACAGTCCAGTGTCTTCTTGAAAGCCTCCAGTGATGAAGCTCCCACAACTTCCAAAGGAAACTTCTATTCCATGGGTTGATTGTTCTCCCTGTCAGAAAATTTCTCCTTATTTCTAGGTTGAATCTCTCCTTGATGAGTTTCCATCCATCATTCCTTGTCTGGCCTTCAGATGCTTTGGGAAATAGCTTGACCCCTTCCTCTTCTCTGGGGCAGCCCCTCAAATATTTTGATTTTACCGACGAAGAAGAACCAGCTGGAGATTGAAGGATGGAGCAGAACCCAATAAGGTTTAGGATAACTGTTGGTGCATTTAATGCAAATGTGTCTCCTCTGGTCCTTCTGTGCCCTATATTCACATCCACTTATCCTAAACCCCACTGAGCGTTGGATTCTGCTCCATTCTTTGATCTCCAGCTGGTTCTTCTTTCTCTGTAAAATTGGTGCCCACAAAGCTTCTGCTTCTTTCTCTCTCCCTCCCACTCCCTCTCCCTCTTTCTCTGTGTGTGTGTGTGTTTGTGTGTCTCTGTCTCTGTCTCTGTCTCTTTTTCTCTTTCTTTCTTTCTTTCTCTGTCTCTCTGTCTCTGTGTCTTTCTCTCTCTCTCTCTTGTCTCTTTCTCTGTGTCTCTGTCTCTGTGTCTGTTTCTTTCTCTCTCTCTCTCTCTTGTCTCTTTCTCTGTGTCTCTGTCTCTGTGTCTGTTTCTCTCTCTCTCTGCTCTGCAGGCTTGCAGAGGGTTAATTTTCCCTTCCAGGGGAAAGTGAGTGACGTGGTGTGTGTGAAGCGTTTTACGAAAGCCCCAGTTAAGCAGCAACGCCCTCACATCACATGCCTTGGCAGAGAACAGGCAGGCCAAGTTCCAGATTACCCCTAGCTGGAGCCTTCCCTTTTTGAGCAGGGAGGGCAGGGCCGCCCCAGCCAATGGCAGCTGAGACAGCCCCGCTCATAGCTGGGCGTCATGCCCACTAGCCGGCATTTCGGCATTTCCTCTCTTCCGGGCAAGGCCAGAGTGAAAAAGAGCCGACGGGGGGTGGTGGAATCGGCGCGGTGGGAATCTTATCTCAGCTGTGGTGGGATCTATCTCGGCTGCGTAGCTCAGGCGAGGGGGAGATGCTTTGCCTGTGCCTCTATGTGCCAAACTTCGGCGCTTCCCAGGCTGAGTTTGAGTACTTCGAGTCCAGACGCCTCCCCGCCGGCCTCAAATCCATCTTCAGGCTGAGCCTTCTGATCCCTTCCCAGGAATTCTCCACCTACCGGCAGTGGAAGCAGGTAAGGGAAGTGGCTGGGAAGCAAGAGAGAGGCAGCATTATTTGCTTTTGGTTTTGCAAAGAGGCCGTGGGGGCTTTCTCTCCCCTTTCTCCTCCCCTTCTCCCCAGAGCCTTTTGGATGGAGAAAAGGACAAATTCACCCCCAGAATCTTAGCATCTCAAGGAGAAGTTGGCTGCGCTGGTTGAGACCTCTGAGTCTAGCCGCTTCCCCCACTGCAATTTGTCTTCTGGTTGGGGCTCCCTTTTCAAGTGGCCTCTTTCCTTTTTGTGTGCTGTGAGTTTACTTTCTTGGTTTACTCCAGGTTTTCTTCTTCAGCTTAAGAACTTATCCCCATTCAGTCCTGGTTCCTTCCTCTCTTCCAACCAACCTACTTTCCCGAAAGCGACGCTTTTGTGACTTCCGATCGCGCTGCTTTTCAGTTTATTTGAGTGTGTAATTTTGGTGTGCCGGAGAGATTTCCTTCCTGCCTTGGTGTCTCTAAGACAGCGGAATGAGTAACGCAGATGGAATTTCTCTGACTTCCTTTGAAAAAACACTCTTGGGCTTTTCTTGAAGCCTGGCCTTTTTCTCCTGGTCCGAGCAGGCACCTTCCAGAAATGGGGGAACTATAGCTCCCATCACCTTCAGATAGGTTGGAGATGTGTCTTCCGGCTGAGGAACTTGCTTTTACTGTAGTTTCTGACCTGCACAAGGTGCAGAGAAAGGACGGGGAGAGTCACCTTAGAGAATGATCAGGAGGAGGAGGAGTGTCAGAAATGGGGAAGGAGGAGAAGGGAAAGAGGAAGAAGAAAAGGAGGAGAGGGAGAGGAGGAGAAGGAAGGGGAAGAGGAGGAGGAGAGGGAGAGGAGGAAAAGAAGAAGGGGAAGAGGAGAAGGAGAAGAGGAGAAAAAATGAGAATAAAGAAGTAAAGAGGAGGAGAAGGAAGGGGAAGAGGAGGAGGAGGAGAGGGAGAGGAAGAAAAGGAGGGGAAGAGGAGAAGAGGAGAAAAAATGGGAAGAAAAAATGAGAAGAAAGAAGTGAAGAGGAGGTGGAGGAGAAAGAAGAGGAGAAGGAGGTGGAGAAGGGGAAGAGAAGGAGGAGAAGGGAACGAGGAGGAAAAGAAGAGGTGGTGGAGGAGGAGGAGAGAGGGAAGAGGAGGAGGAAGAGGAAAAGAGGAAGAGGAGGAGGAAAAGAAGGGGAAGAGAAGGAGAAAGGGAAGAGGAGGAGAAGGGGAAGAGGAGGAGGAGGAGAAAATAACTTTGAGATGGTTGATGGGAGGTGGTGCATCTTTGAAATGAAGGAAGGTGCTTGCTAACTCTTCAGCTTTCAACCATGATGGGCTAGTCTAGAAACTGCCCTGGGGAAATTTCCAAACTTGGCTTATGCAAATGTGTGTTAAGAAGAAGCCTGCATTCACCTGTATCAGTTGAGCAAGGACCTTGGGAATTCTCTAGCTTGAGTTTCTTTCCTAAAAATCACATCCACGGCCAGTGAGGCTTGATGGACCTCATTGATGGACCAGCACTTTTTTCCAGCATGGCACGTTATTTTAAGGCTGAAAGAATGGAGTTTGTGTATTTGTTCAAAAAAAAAAAATGTAGGAGGCTCCAGCTGAGGTCCTGATCCACGCAGCTCACCAACGCTTGTGAGTTGAACGGATCAAGACTTCAATTGAGGGTCTCTGGCAGGGCTAATTCCAGACTTGGGACACTGGAGGTGGGAAGCAGGTATTCACCAACCCAGGCTTCCTTTCATACTTGTAGAACTAATGGCAGCCGTCCTTAATAATTGCCCCATCAACACAGAGCTGTGGCACACCCTTGAAAAAGGACTCTGTGGGTTGTCAGCATTTTGTGTTTCATCAGGACACCACCAACATTTTTGGGTGTAGGCATCTCTGAAGGGTTTGATGTTCAGGGCACCTCCAACACTTTGACACTTTGTAGGCATCTCTGAAGGGTTTGATGTTCAGGGCACCTCCAACACTTTGACACTGTGTAGGTATCTCTAAAGGGTTTGATGTTCAGGGCACCTCCAACACTTTGACACTGTGTAGGTATCTCTAAAGGGTTTGATGTTCAGGGCACCTCCAACACTTTGACACTGTGTAGGCATCTCTATAGGGTTTGATGTTCAGTTTCTCATGCTCAGTACCAGATAACAGGTGCTCTCCTTTGTATTATGGCATTGATTAATCATTAATTGACCCAGAGGGGCAACTCTGGGTTCAGCAGGAGCATGTGACAATGTAGTAATTTCAGAATTGGCCATGGACTTATCACACACGCTGTTCTCTTGCGTTGACATCTTGCCCAATCTGGTTTCAGCTTCTCTTTCCCCATGGTCCATCCCCCAAATCTCTACATACAATACCCATAGGCTAAAGCTCTTTGGTTAGGAGGCTGTTCCAAACTCAAAAAAAGGCTCAAAGCTTGACCACCAAAGGCATTTGTGATGTCCTAATTACAAGGGAAGTCTTCCTTGGATTTCAGGAAAAGGTTCTCCAGTTTGGAGCCTTCATGTGCAAAGGAGCAGGATTCGCCCCGTGTGGCTTCTTCGCTGCGGGAAGATTAATGCGAAGATTTGAAATGCTTTGGCACCGGCTGCGACAGGAGTTGAGTGTTGCAATTTTAGAAACCACCCTCCTGAGCCAACAGAACTTGGATAACAATTGCTCAGCTGCTCTCCAGTTCCTTCTTCCCCCCTTTGGCGGTCCATGGCAATCTTTCTAAGGAGGAGAATTTAGTATTTTAGGGCGCTCCGGGGTTGATTTATTAAGGCCGCTTCAACATTTCTTAACTTGCTTTCTTTCTCTCCCAAAGGGGGTCCTTTTGCCAGGGGCAAACGCTGAATAAGTTTGGCTTGGCTGTCATCTGCTGACATGCCTCTTTCTATCTTTAGTCTGCAAACGCTGATCCCATCTCTCTCTCCTTTTTACAACTATCATATGATTGTCTGGAGATTTGGCTTCTTGGATGTACCAAAGGTCATTGTAGAAGGTGGCTGGATGTCCTTACAGACCAGAAACAAGGGATTAAATTATGTAACGGTCCAACTTTAGCAGGAAAGGACTTAGGCGCTCAGTAAAAAAAAAAAAATATAATAATTCTCTCTCTGAAAAATCATAATTGCAGAGTTATTTTGTCAGCTCCTCTCTCTTTCTCTCTCTCAACGGCTGCCCCTGGGTTTTGATCTCTGCAGGATGTTGGCTTATGGGGAACCAGCTGCTGGGCTGCTTTTTGTGATTTGTTTTGCGAAGAAATGGGTGGTTGAACTCCAGCTCATGACCCATCTGGCCAAGAAATGGGGACAGATTATCGAGCTAAAACCTCTGCTGCAGTAGCGTCAGCGATGGCATCTGTAAGGCTGATGTCGCCTTTCGCCATCAGCTTACTCTGGACGCCTGGAGCATCTAATCCCAGAACTATTCGGTCTCTTAGGGCTTCTTCGAGGTCGGCAAACCCGCATAGGCCTCCCAGATTCCGGAGATCCGCTATGAAATCCGCTATGAAATCCATACAAGCCAATTCGGAGTCCAGTTCAAACCCAAATTCTTGGCTTCTCCCACGCAAGCCAAAATTGGAAACCACTTGGCTTCTTAAGAGGATGAGGCAGGAAAGACTGTTCCATCTCCATGCTGCTTCATAACCGGATTCCCCCAAATCCCGAAGTTTACACAATACGCAAACATCACCAAAGCAAAATCCTTAATTTTATAGGCAGCTTGCTTTAGGGTTTATATTATGACATCCTAGCTGCTTATGGCAGAGGTTGATGACTGAGGTCATCGTGTCATGTGAGGATGAGTAACTAGCCTAGATGAGACACCATAG
This sequence comes from Emydocephalus ijimae, assembly GCA_004319985.1. Lineage (NCBI taxonomy): Eukaryota > Metazoa > Chordata > Lepidosauria > Squamata > Elapidae > Emydocephalus > Emydocephalus ijimae. Next base: position 11,575 of record BHEV01035620.1, on the reverse strand, counting down.
GAGTCTCCCTTCCAGAGGTGGAGCTGTGTTATTTCAATGCAGAAAAAAAAAATAACACCATGGCTACCCGTGAAAGTAACAATCACATCAGTTGTTTGGTTTTCGGCTTTGCATACTAGCCTGGTTGCAGTTTATTCAGTCAACAATGGTTGTACAAAGTTTGAGTAGGATGGGTGATTCCTACCGCCTTTTCAGTCATGATTTTTCAGCGCAGGAAGAAGCATTTCCTTCCTGGATGCTATTCAAAACCAACTTTTGTCTCTAATCCCAGTTCCCGATGGCTATGCAAAGCAAGTGGCGTAACTGGGTTGAACAAGCCAAGATGGGCTGCGTTGACAGAGGGAGAGAATCAAATCCTAATACCACTTTTATGATGTCTTGAATTAAGGCCACGCTTGGAATACTGCATCCAGTTTGGGTTGCCCTGATGTCAAAAAGATGTTGAGACTCTGGAAAGAGTACAGAGAAGAGCAACAAAGAGAACTGGAGGCTGAAACCTGTGAAGAACAGTTGTAGGAATTGGGCTTGGCTAGTCTAGTGAAGAGAAGGACCAGGGGAGACATGAGAGCAGCGTTTCAATATCTCAGGGGCTGCCCCAAAGGAAGAAGGAGTCAAGTTATTCTCCAAAGCACCTGAAGGCAGGACAAGAAGCAAGGGGTGGAAACGAAGAAGAAATTTTCTGACAGTGAGAACAATCCACTTGCCTCCAGAAATTGTGGGTGGTCTAACCACTTGAGGTTTTAAAAGACAGCCATTTGTCTGAAATAACTTAGGGCTTCCTACCCAAACGGGTTGGACTAGAAGACCTCCAAGGTCCCTTCTAACTCTGTTATTCTGCGATCTCGTCCTCTGGCCGTCCTGCCCTGTCTTGGTGAAGGCTGGAAGGATTTGTTCCTGGTGGTAGGAATGTTCAGGGTGAAGTGTCTTTATGATCAACCTGACCTTAATCTCTCTCTCTATTTTTTTTTTTTTTTTGCAAAGATACACTTTGCTCCTGAATTCTAGTTTCCCCCAGGTTCTTGCACAAGAACATATCTGCAGGGTGTCCAAACCAGTTCAGGCTTGTTTTAGAGCCTTTAACGATGGTTGATTAATGTTGTTTCTCAGCTCACCCTGCAAGTTTTCTAGCGGCAGTTAGATTCCCCCAGAAATAGCTAGTTTTCCTGTCAGTTCTCCTTATTAAAATAAATATTTTCTTTTTTTCTTCCCGGAGAAGGCTAAAAAGCGAGTGTAAGAGAGTTGGGTTGACCTTGGTGCTTTCCAGAACTTCTCAGTTCAAGTCACTTTGGATGTTTGGGTGTACAAACGTGGCTGAACGTGGTTTTTTTTTTTTTTTTTTACAGCTCGTCCTCATCTTACGACCCATTCGCGATTGAGCCCAGTGTTTAGGTTGCTAAGCGAGAGACTTGTTAAGTGAGCTCTGCCTCATTTGATGACTTTCCTTGCCCTGTTCATTAAGCGAGTCGCCACAGGTGTTAAGTTAGGAACACCATTGTTAAGCGAACCCGGCTTTTCTCCCTTGCCGGAGGCTCGCAAAAGGGGACCACGCTACGACCATCATAAATAGGAACCAGTTGCCACACACCCGAATGTAAATCACGCGATCTGCATCCGTGGGGATGCTGCCACAGTCATAAGTGTGAAAAACGGTCACAAGTCCCTTTTTCCAGTGCCGTTGTAACTTTGAACAGTCACTCAATGAATTTGTTGTAAGTCGAGGATTACCTATAGTTGGGGACAACTGGTTTTTTACTTTTCCTCTTGAGGCAATTTGTGGCATCCGGCATCCCAAATCCTATTTTTACAAAATAAATAAATCCATATATATAAAAGCGAAACACCACTCATGCATCATCACAAAATCTCCAGAACTGTAAAGCCTACAAACTTGAAATTTGACATATATGTTCCTCTTGGCTTCTAGGGGCTCACTAAGAAAGGATTTCTCGAAATGACCATCAGAGCATTAATATTTCCTATATAATTATTATAAACACACTCTAATGCTAAGGAGTTCTACTCCCCCTCCCCACCTGAAAAGAAATCTGTTCTAAATGCAAAACACAAGCAGAGGAGAGGAGTTTCCATTTCAGTTTTAGTTTCACAGCAGCTTTAGTACAGAACAGTTGAGCTAAGCCACGCCCAGGCTCCTTGCTGTCTCCTTGCTCACAGAGCAAATACTTCTTCAGTTTCCAAATAGCCCTCCACTCTCTCACACACTGACAGGACACTAGCCAGACGATGAATACCGATGGATGTTGGTAGGCAGAGGCAGATTTTTTTCCCCTCTTATTTTCTTCCCCAAAAACTAAGCTCGACCACCTAGTTTCATAGCGAAACACGGGGATCGAGATAGTAAATAAATTTAAAAAGACGCTTCTGGAGTGAATTTCCCAAACTCAGCCTGGAATCCATTAACCATCCTGGCCATATTGTGAAAGATGCTTGAGTTTTTCCGATTAAAAACCTCTTTAAAAAGCGGATTTGGGAGAAGATTCTCAGTCTTTTAGGATAATAATAATTAAAAAAAGACTTTTCTAGGATTAAGGAATCAATCTCGACTCTCCGAAATCCATATTTTAAAACACTTGGAGAAGTTCAAGATGCCCAATTCGGGCACCTGATCCTTCACCTCTTTCCCCATTCCTCAGAAGAGAATAATCTTGGTTTGTTTTTTTGGCGCCGAGTTGCGTTTGTCCATTGGACCATTTTGTTGCCATTTCTTATAAATAGGAGCCAGAGCTGTTGGAAGAGGGATTTTATGCTTCCCTGACCATGCAACAATAGCAGCCATGAAGACAACCAAGATTTATTTTTTGCAATTGTTTTCCCCTCCCCGTAGAAAATCGTAAAAGCTGGAGATAAGGATCTGGATGGCCAGCTGGACTTCGAAGAATTCGTTCACTACCTCCAGGACCACGAGAAGAAACTGAGGCTGGTCTTCAAGAGCTTGGACAAAAAGAATGACGGTGAGCCCACCAGCTGGTTGGTTGGTTTTTGGCTGGCCCCTTCTGCCTCGGGAGCTTTTGAGATTCATTTGTCTCTCTCTCTCTCTCTCTCTCTCTTTCTCTCTCCTTCCTGGATGTTGCAGGTCGCATTGATGCTCAGGAGATCATGCAGTCCCTCCGCGATCTGGGCGTCAAGATCTCGGAACAGCAGGCGGAGAAGATCCTCAAGAGGTAAATAGGTCCCACCTCAAAGAGGCTCCTGCACAAATATTCCGCTTTGCCTTTGATTTTTTTCCCTTAATCCTTCCGCTGTAATAGTGAGTCAAGGAACAAGCTGCCCACATGGCTGTCTCTCTGTCTCTGTCTCTGTCTCTCTCTCTCTCTGCCTGCCTGTCTATCTCTTATCTCTTGCTAACTAACTAGCTAATTAACTACTCCCTTTCTTTCTTTCTTTCTTTCTTTCTTTCTTTCTTTCTTTCTTTCTTTCTTTCTTTCTTTCTTTCTTTCTTTCTTTCATCTGTTTATCATCTATCATCTCTCTCTCCCTAACTAGCTAACCACCCCTTCCTTCCTTCCTTCCTTCCTTCCTTCCTTCCTTCCTTCCTTCCTTCCTTCCTCCTTCCCTCCCTCCCTCCCTCCCTCCAATCCNTTCCTTCCTTCCTTCCTTCCTTCCTTCCTTCCTTCCTTCCTCCCTCCCTCCCTCCCTCCCTCCCTCCCTCCCTCCCTCCAATCTAATCCAATCCAATCCAATCCAATCCAATCTATTTATCATCTCTCTCTCTAACTAACTACCTAACTACCTCTGTCTGCCTTACTTTCTTCCCTTCCTCCCTCCCTCCCTCCCTCCCTTCCTTCATCTATCGGTCTATCTGTCTATCTTATCATATTTAAAATATAATATTTATAGCTCCAGGTTGGAATGAGAGATCCTTGGTGCTCTCTGAGCTTGGCCTTTTTGTCCCCTTTCTTTCTTGCAGGCATTTCATTACCCAAATTTTTATCACATCGTCCACACTGACAACGTTACCTAATTTGGGTAAGGAAACGTCTGCAAGAAGTAGAAGAAGAAGAAGAGGAAGAAGAAGAAGAAGAAGGAAAAAAAAAGAAAAAGAAAACCCCATAAACTCAGAAAGCACCGAGGATCTCTCATTCAAATTTTTTTTTTTTTGGGCCGCCCGTCTTGTTTCAACCGATTCTGGCTGCCTTACAGGATCATAAACATTAAAACCGTCAAATCACAGCCCCCCCCCTTCCACTGCCAGCCTTTCAGTTGGGAGAATTGGATGCCAGCATTGGCTTCATCGAGCTTGTGACAACGGCGGCGGTGTTGTCTCTCTTTAGAGCGGCCTCTGTTTATTTCTGGTAACTTTCCACCTCACGGAACAGGCTGGGAAGGGCTGTTTACCTGGGTGCTAGTGGTGGGATGCAAAGTTTTTTTTAACTACCGGTTTTGTGGGCGTGGCTTGGTGGGCGTGGCAGGGGGAAGATACTTGCCAAATCCCCCTTCCCTTCCCTTCCCTCCCCACCCCACCAACCTGCTTTCCTGCTCTGTTCTCCTGGGCAGGGCAACCCAAGGAGACCCAGCCGATCAGCTGGGACTCAATGGGAGGCAGAGAAGAGATGGGATTGTCTGGTTCTCTGAACTACTACAAATTTCCGCTACTGGTTCTCCACAACCGCTGAGAACCGGCTGAATACTCACCTCTGCCTGGGTGATGCTTAGCTGAAGGATGGCGGAGTAGCACACCTAGGCCAACAGCGGATGGAAGCGATCACTCGAGCAGCCTCTGATCGCTGAAACCCACTTCGGTTCTCAAATACGCACAGGGAGTCCCTGACTTACAACAGCTTCGTTTAGTGACAGTTCACAGTCATGACGGCACTGGGGGGGGGAAAAGCGACTTGGGATCTTTTTTTTTTTTTTTTTTCACACAACCTTTGCAGCATCCCCAGGATCAAAATATTTATGACCGTTGTGGCGTCCACGGGTTACGTGATCCTCTTTTGCGGCCTTCTGACAAGCAGAGGTCGGCGGGGAAGCCCGATTTGCTTAGCAGCCAGGTTTCCGACTTCTCCGCTGCGGTGATTCCCTTAGCGACGGCGGCAAGAAAGGGTTGTAAAATGGGGCGAAACTCCCTGAATTGATGTCTCACTTCACAATGGAAATTTTGAGCTCCATTGTAGTTACAAGTCAAGGACTGCCTGTATATATGGGGGGGGGGGGTGTTGTTGTTTCAGCACTCTGTTTTCCCGTATGTTTTTCATCTGTACGTGCATCATCATCTTTTAACGACCCCATAATCCCTTGCTGGGTGTGGAATCTGGGCAACTGAGTGGAGCTTTGTGTTTACTGGCCGGGTGCCTTTCCTGTTGCCAGTACGGAGTTTTTATTCCACAGATATATTCTCATTCTCATATTCTCAGAGAAATATCTGCCTCCACCTAGGATCGAAGTCCCAGCCTCCGGACTGTGAGGCGAGAGCTCCACCTGTAGCCCACCACACCACTCCCTTCATCCGTATGTGCACAAGTATCTCAAAATACTTTTTGTGAGCTGGCGGCAGCCGATTTTTAACAATCACTTACTCGTCTCTCTCTCTCTCTTTGCATTCTCCCCTTTGCTTGCCTGACTGCCTGTCTGTCTTGTCAGAATAAGGACAGGGCATGTCTGGGGTCCTGTCACTTAGTAAGTACCACGGGGGTCTACTGCCTTTGTCCTTGTGTATCTCCCAACACCCCCTTCCTCCCACCCCCCTCTTGGTGAAGTGTGAAGCGGTTTGCATGTTTCTTGCTGGTCTGGCAACGAAGGAGCAGGGACAACGTTTAGTGATTGCTTTCCTAAACAGCATCCGATCTCATATTGCAAAAAGCTCTTAATTTTTCAGCGGAAAAGAGCTTTGAGCAAAAAAACAAAAACAAAAACTATTTTATGCAATGAATCACTAAGTCATAAAATTATGAAGTCATAAACCCTAACCCTTCAGTAAAAAAAAACAAAACCCTGGAAGCTACCGAATCGGTTATTCTCCCTCGTTGCCAGGACTTTCCTGTGTCTTAATTAAAGAAGCTGTTTCAGGTTTTTTTTTTTTTTTTTAATTAACACAAGGTTTAATTTCCTCTTCCTTTTTCTCCTCTTGCAGCATGGATAAAAACGGGACGATGACCATCGATTGGAACGAGTGGCGGGATTATCACCTCCTGCACCCGGTGGAGAATATTCCAGAAATTATCCTGTACTGGAAACACTCAACGGTAAGACAAGAAAAATCTGATGTGTGTGTGTCGAATCAGAACAATTTTTTTTTATTATTGGTCAGAGTCCGGCAAATAAAAGCATTAGAAATAATAATCACGTTGGTAAAACTAAATAAAAATAAAGGCAGAGTGATATATTGTGATTGGTGGTGGATTAAGAGTTGGTTGTTGTAATAATAATAAAAAAGAGTTGGTGGTTAAAGTTTGCCTAATTTTACATATAGCATAGCAAAATTTGGTCACATTCAGAGGACCTAACTATGCAGGTATTCCTCGACTTACGACATTTTTTGTTGCTGAGCCGATGATGGCTGCCAATTTTTGGCCATTGATAGGGGGAGACATCCGTTAGGTGAATTTTGCCCCCTCTTACAGTCTTTCTTGCCACCTTCATTAAGTGAATCACTGCAGTTGTTAAATTAGTCACATAGTCATTAAGTGAATCTGGCTTCTCCCGTTGACGTTGCTTGCAAGGTGGTCTCAAAAGGGACGCCTCAACCAGCATATACATTATCTTGTACATGTTTGACAAACAAACAAATCAATAAAATAAATGAAATAGAGTCCATGATGATGGCAGAGACTGATGGGTCTTGGCTGGATTGCCTTTCAGATTTTCGATGTCGGGGAGAATCTCACCGTCCCGGATGAATTCACCATAGAAGAGAGGCAGACGGGGATGTGGTGGCGCCACCTAGTGGCAGGAGGAGGTGCCGGCGCTGTATCCAGGACCTGCACAGCCCCCTTGGACCGTTTGAAGGTGCTCATGCAGGTAAGGAAATTCCACCAAGGAGAAGGTGCTTCGGTCTACTTTTTTCACATAATCCTTCCTCTTGGGGAGTAGAAGGTCCAAAAGCCACCCTATCAATGCCCCCAAATTGGCAGCCACCGCTGGCTTCAGAAGTGGAGGAAACCAAACATGAAAGTTCCAAGTTCTTGGACATTTGCCTCCTGCCTCGCCCTTACATCATTCTGGTCGTGCTTGGCTTCTCAAAATACTAGGCGTCCCCACAGAGTTGGCGAGCTTATATCCGTATCACTTACGTTGGTTTTTATGGATCCAGCCTTGGCAGGACAGTTCTTGGTGGGACGGGAGGTGACTCGTGACTTGGTGGCACTATTTTCCCTGTTGGCGACCAAAGGACAGCATGTCATGCTTGCATGTCAACTGAGGAATTTGGACTTTGCACGGAAGTGGCCCAAAGCTGTCCGTCCACACTTTTTATCAAATTTGGTGTGGATTCAGCTGGCGTGCCAAAATCCATGTTTTCTTTGAACTTCTTGTTTTTCCCCAAAGCTTCTCCTGTCTGGGCTCTGGCATCCACCTCCATTCAAATCATGAGTCTCTAGCTGCCTCTCTCAGTGTTTTTTTTTTTTAAAGCAAGATTTATTAGGAGTGAACATGCAGGCGCTACCGGGTGCAGCCGACTCAGAGATACATCATTCATTTCACCCTTGACCCTGGTCTTCTCCTACCGCCTGGATGTATATTCTCCAATGGGACACATCCATAGCCAAGAGTCATCAATTATGCTCTCCAGTAATAATCTTGCATGCCAGAAGCTTCGGCCGCCTAGCCATTATCTATGAAAGCATTTAAGGAATGCACTACTCCCCTTCTCCCTTTCTGCTGTCAACTCTAAAAGACCAGATAAATATTTTTTTGAGTTGACATCTACCTTTTTACAGGTTGAACTGGGTGGAAATCGGCTCCTTGGGCCAGTATTGAGACAAATTGAACCCATAGCTCAGTGAGAAACAAGACGGAAATGCATCAGCGGGTCTCCATCCAAACCCAAACTGGTCTCTTTTTCTCAGGTCCACGCTTCTCGCAGCAACAATATGTGCATTGTCGGAGGATTTTCTCAAATGATCCGTGAAGGTGGCATGAGGTCTCTTTGGCGTGGCAATGGCATCAACGTCTTGAAGATCGCCCCGGAATCAGCTATCAAATTCATGGCGTACGAGCAGGTAAGGCATCAAGGAGCCCAGAGTCCAGGGTGATTTGTACGTTTCCATTTTTTTGAGGCCTTTGAGGGAGGGAGAAGGAAGCGATTGACAGCAATAGCCCTTTGACTTATATACCGCTTCACAGTGCTTTTGCAGCCCTGTCTAAGCAGTTTTACAGAGTCAGCCTCTTGCCCCCAACAATCTGGGTCCTCATTTTCCCCACCTCGGAAGGATGGAAGGCTGAGTCAACCTTGAGACGATCAGGATCGAACTGCTGGCAGTTGGCAGAGTTAGCCTACAATACTGCGTTCTAACAACTGTGCCACCACATCAGATAGATAGATAGATAGATAGATAGATAGATAGATAGATAGATAGAGCACTTAGACTTATGTACCGCTTCACAGTACTTCACAGCCTTCTCTAAGTGGTTGATAGAGTCACCCAACAATCTGGGTCCTCATTTTGCCCATCTCAGAAGGATGGGAGGCTGAGTCAACCTTGAGCCTGGTGAGACTCGAACTGCCAAATTGCAGGCAGATGGCAGTTGGTAGAATTAGCCTGCAGTACTGCACTCTTAACCACTGCCACTCGTGTAGACTTCTCCAGGCTAAGCATGGGACACCTTTCTTGGCAGATCAAACGCTTCATCGGCACAGACCAAGAGGTGTTGAGGATTCACGAGAGGCTGGTGGCCGGCTCGTTGGCTGGAGCCATTGCACAGAGCAGCATTTACCCCATGGAGGTGAGTTGTCTTCTATTCTTCGTTCAAGAAGCTGATCCCAATCTGCTGCCAACTTGATTGGAAGTCTCCACACTTGGCCATTTGTAAGACTTGTGGACTTCAACGCCAGCTGAGGAATTCTGGGAGTTGAAGTCCACAAGCCTTGAAGTTCTCATGTTTGGAGGTCCCTGATCTTAGATGGACTAGCCTTCAAGAGCATGGTTGATCATGTTATGAAGAATAATGAGGACTAGAAGGCTGGAAGGGGGGTCCAGATTGGGGAAGATGGTTTGAGAACATTCAACCTTCCCCATTGACATTCTCAAGGGCTGCCTTCATCGGCTGCACCTCTACCGCTCCATTGCTTTTCCTTGGTGGTGAAATCTTCTGTGCCTCTGACCCAGATGCTGTTGTTCCTTGTCTCCCTCCTGCTTAGGTTTCTGACATTCTTCTTGTTCTTGTTGGCATAGGTTCTGAAAACCCGGATGGCCCTGCGTAAAACCGGGCAGTACACAGGGATGCTGGACTGTGCAAAGAACATCCTTGCCAAAGAAGGACTCGGTGCTTTCTACAAGGGCTACATTCCCAACATGCTGGGGATCATCCCGTATGCTGGGATTGACCTGGCTGTTTACGAGGTAAGAGATGTGGTTCCTCTCCCTGGCAAGAAAGAAAGAAAGAAAGAGAGAGAGGGAGGGAGGGAGGGAGGTTCCTAAAGATGGTGGTTGGTGGCTCTCAAAACCCACAAGCAGAAGGTCTAGCGGTCTTCGGCTCCGGCTCCTCTGAAGCTTAGCAGGTCCCATGCCAAATGGATTTGCTCAAGGCTCTTGAACCGAGTTGGCTCTCCGTTGACTGTTGATGGTTTCCTTCCAGACATTGAAAAACAGCTGGTTGCAGCATTACGCCGTGAACAGTGCAGATCCTGGCGTCTTTGTCCTGTTGGCCTGTGGCACCATGTCAAGCACTTGTGGGCAGTTGGCCAGCTACCCTCTTGCTTTAGTGCGGACCCGAATGCAGGCTCAAGGTAAGAACTCTTGGAGAAAGGAACTCCAGGAACTCTTGGAGAAAGCTACAACCAGGCATGGGCTGCTGGGGGCTTGCAGGGGCTCAGGAGAGTCCCAACCTAAGACTCTGCGGGGCTTGGAGAGCCCCCAATAACTTCAGAAAAACAGCAAGCGAAAGCTCTTAATAGGCTTAACTGAACTTCTGGGCGTTCAGCCAAGAGCATTTCACACCTTGTAAAAGTGTGGCAAGCTAGATAAGCAATCCACTCAGCGCTTGCAAAGGGGAGCCATGGAGAAAATCAGATGACCTAGCCACAAGCCTCCGAGGAGATTAATTCCCAAATAATAAGAATCATGTCATTCACCAGAAACTCCACTAAGACTCCCAAGATCCCTCTCACAGTCACTGCTATTAAGCCTGGTTTCACCCAGTCTTTTCTTTAAATGCACGAAATAATAGACAACTTTTTGGTATGATCTTTTTTTTAGGGAATTAGGGCAAAGAAGTGATGTTGAGTTGGCCACCCCCACCCAATCACATGACTACCCAATCACATGACCACCTGGCCACCCCCACCCAGCCACATGACCACCCAGCCAGTCATTAGGGCAGAGAGTCCCCTGCTAAAAAAATTTTTTTTGAAACCCACTCCTGGCTACCACCACCAAGGAGGGGGTTCTTTCTGGGACCCGTTGACCCTCAACCAAACCCTTCAACGCCTGTCTCATGTCTTCTCTTTCAGCTTCAATCGAAGGAGCCCCGGAAGTAACCATGAGGGGCCTCTTCGCGCACATCCTGAAGACCGAAGGCGCCTTTGGGCTCTACAGGGGCCTGGCCCCCAATTTTATGAAGGTGATCCCCGCCGTCAGCATCAGCTACGTGGTCTACGAGAACCTGAAGATGACTCTGGGGGTGCAGTCGCGATGACCACCAAGTGGCCTCTGGGACTCCTTTTTAAACCAAACCTGGGAGCGAATAGCTCTCGGGTGGATGGCCGTTTCATTCTGTGAATGGGTTGAAGACACTAATAAGTTGTGCAAACCAAGCTGTGATGCCCCCAGACCCAGAAGAGGGGGGGGGACCGATGGGTGGGTGGTGGGTGAGGCTTTTATCTTTGTGTTGCTGTCAGAAGCACGGGGGGGGGGAGGGGAAAGGGGGGGGCGAAGGACCGAATCAGGTAACCCTCCCCCTCTACCCTTTGGCCAGGAGATGATCTCAAGCTGCTCGGTGGCTTCTGAGGGAGCAGAAGACTTGGGAGACATCTTACTTTTCTCAAGCCACTTCAGAGCGGGGTGATAGATCCATCATTCCCCTCTTGGTTTCTCTTGTTGGGGCCATCCACATATCTCCCTTCCAAGGCTTCAATCCCCCAAAATAAGACCTGCCTTAGGTAGAAATGACGAAGAGCCAAAAAAAAAAACAAAAAAACCCTCCCATTCCCCCCAAATATCTGTTTACATAACATTCTGCTGGGCGAGAGCGATTTACATTACAATCCTGACACTGCAATGTCATTTTTTTTTATTTAAGAAAGAAAAGAAAAAAAAACAAAACCAGGTTCAAGGGAGGAGGAATGTTTCTTTTATCTCCTCCTCCTCCTCCCCTTCTCCTTCTCCTCCTCCTCCTCCTCCTCCTCCTCCCCTTCTTCTTCTTCTTCTTCTTCTTCTTCTTCTTCTTCTTCTTCTTCTTCTTC
>BHEV01035619.1:0-10940 GCA_004319985.1 Emydocephalus ijimae | reverse complement strand
GCATCTTCATGGTGGGGGTCAGTTCACTTCATGTATGGTTCAGAGGGGTTTGAAGTGGGTAGTGATGCAGCTGCAGTGCGGACCATGGACCAGAAGCCGCACTGCAGCTGCATCACTACCCACTTCAAACCCCTCTGAACCATACATAAAGCGAACTGATATATATATATATATAAAACAGCATATATTGAGCAATGGTTAATTTTTTTTTCTTTATCTTTCTCTTTGATGTGATCTGCCTTGTTACAATAACTTCTTCATTCTTTTAATGTTTTAATTTCTCTATATAGTTTATGATTAAATGCACATCTTCTGTCATTTCCATAACTTATCCAAATATCAAATATTACCTTTTCTTTAACCATTCACACCAAATGTTCCATATTTGAAAATAAGTAGATTCTTATCTATACAAATTGGAAGATTGCTACTTCTTCTAGAACATTCTAGACCAATCCAGCTATGCAAACTGCAATTCTCCAAATGTCCAGTTTCCCCTGCCTTCTTCAAAAGACATGGCTGTTGTTTTGTTAGCTATTAGAAAAACTGTGTTATTTCTGAAAAACACAAACACATTTCTCAATGAACGCTTAAGGAAAAATTTACCTACCCTGTGTAAAAATTCCTGTCAATATTTGTAGTCTGCAGAATTACCTCTTGTTTATGACTCCGAGATTCTTTCTCCTTTGGATGATTGCCCAACCTTGTGGACTTAAATTTACCTCAGGTTTCCAGAGTTCTTCATTATTTGGGAATGCAATAGAATCATTACGATACACAAATATCTGGGGCAAGGATTTCACATCTTAACAAATAAAGTCCTACTGTTTGAAATATTTGTAGAAGGGGACATAAAATGCTAAGTGTGCCAAAACGAAATCAGAGATTACAATCACAAGTTGGGCCTTGTTTAGGACTAATCCATATCACGCCTCTATGCCTCAGATTGAAAAGCTCTCCGCCTCCAGGAAAAAAAGAGGCAAACATTTTAATCATAACACATTGACGAATACACAAAGAATGCTGATATTTTGCCCCCACTCAAGGCAAATTCATAAGCTGCATTTTGTTATTTAGCACTGAATTAAAATGAGGAATCTACCAATATGTGAAGATGCCTAGATAATAAGTCTGTAACAGTAAATATATTTACTAGGGAATAAGTTCCACTGAATCTGGCAGGACGTGACTGCTGTATGTACATCTTTGTACAATTTTGTTTGAAGCCAACATCCACCATGCATGCATCTACAGGATGCAAACATTTAAAATTATTTTTCCATGTGTGTGTACCACAATATGAAGCTCTTTGAACATAATCTTACCAGTATTGTTTTTTACACACCATCAGAAATGTTGGTAAATATTAGTACTCCTCTACATTTGATGGTATATTCATGAACCCTTACCTATATTTGCTGTTTTACTCTAAATATTGGATATCTACAATGGCATGTTGCAACATCCTTCTCTTTACCCGGCTTTAAGATAACATCACACAACTCCTATAACCTGCTATTTGTGCCCTTATAATGTAGAAGAAATTGAAACAAATACATACATGATTTTTATATTGTCCATATTGAGCTTCCATCAAAATTACTTTTCTAGTAACAATGCCAGGACAGTCAGATGATTAGCATGCCATCTTCCTATTAACCAACAAGTACTTTTACTGTAGGTCACTTAAAACATGACCAAGTTCTATAATTTACCATTTACAATGTGATAGATGTTGCCGATGTAAACTTAGTTCATCCTGTATTAGCTATTTGTTTGACTTTTGTGTTTGTTTTCCCTTTTCTTGACCTTTGGCTGTAATAAAGTTTTTATATTTGACTGGACATTAGCATTCATTGTCCCTTTGCTAACACATTCATGGGAGCTTATAAAACCTATGGTTTGGAGTATATCTACTACTATTTAAAGTAAACTCTTTGAAAGTATTATTTTTTTGTACTCGGTCAATCAATGGTGTCATTGATTCCAATGTGTCTTTAGAATTAGAATTCTTTTATTGGTCAAGTGTGATTGGACACACAAGGAATTTGTCTTGGTGCAAATACTCTCAGTATACATAAAAGAAAAGATACATTCATCAAGAGTCAAGAATCATAAGGTAAAACACTTAATGATAGTCATAGGGTACAATAAGCTATCAAAACATACTAGGAAACAGTCAATGTAAATCATAAGGATACAAGCAACAAAGTTACAGTCATACAAGTAGGAGGGGATGGGTGATAAGGAGTGATGAGAAGATTAATAGTAATAGTACTGCAGACTTTGTAAATAGTTGTATAGTGTTGAGGGAATTATTTGTTTAGCAGAGTGATGGCGTTCGGGAAAAAACTGTCCTTGTGTCTAGTTGTTCTGATGTGCAGTGCTCTATAGCGTCATTTTGAGGGAAGAAGTTGAAACAGTTTATGTCCGGGATGTGAGCGGTCTGTAAATATTTTCACAGCCCTCTTTTTGACTCGTGCAGTATACAAGTCCTCAATTGAAGGCAGGTGGGTAGTAATTGTTTTTTTAATATGTCTAAATAGACCCAACTTGGTACATAATTGGAGAGTGAAGCAGGTATTATCTCCTTTGGGGCCTTTTATGTAAAGCCAGTATAGTTTCTGACAATGGGGAAAGGGCTCTGATAGATACATAAAAGGAGGGGATGTTACAGACCACATCAGCTAAAGAACCATCAGTCCGAATGGTGGGGTCTCTGGAAGAGAGTTTTCTCTGCTGTTGCCCCTGCCCTGTGGAATATTCTCCTCCTGGAGGTGAGGTGGGCCCCCATTCTAATAACATGGCTCTGAGGCTTTGTGTGAGGAGCCCAAAGAAGCATGCAGTCTTGGTATTAGTTGGTGTCATGAGCCTTCGCCATCCCTCTGCCTTTGTCAACTCATTTTTAACAGGATTTTTGCCTCCTTAAAAGTTTTTTTTTAATTGTAATTAATTTTTGAATTTTTAATTCTAAAATTTTAACTCTTAAGATTTAAAATTATATATACTGTTTTATATTGCGCTGTTTTACTGTAAGCTGCCCAGGGTCCCTCTCTGGGGGCAATGGGTGGTTTAGAAATGGAAGCAGTCACACATCCAAATGTATTGGATTATGAAAATATTGTCAGGTGTAAAGATTTATTATATGACACCGGAGAGCTTAAAAATAGGAACCAAATATAAATTCAAGGAAAGGAGATAGCATGATGGCCCTTTGCATAAATACAAACCCATTATAAAAAAGATAGAGAACAATTTGGCTTTAATATGACCCCACAAGAATTAGATAAAATATGGCTAGGAAAGGAAAAGAAAACAATTAGTAAAACATTTGAGTATCTTTTGGACTACAGATTAAAAGAAGAAACAGTCACAGAATCTATGATAATTTGGGCTAAAAACGTGGGTCATAGTATTGAATTAGATAAGTGGGAACACATTAGGCAAGCAAATTACAAATTAACCATGTCAGTCTCGTATAAAGAAAACTTATATAAAATGGTTCATCGCTGGCACCTACCTCCTGCGAGACTGGCTAAGATGTTCCCCAACCTACCACCCAACTGTTGGAAATGTAACTACACACAAGGAACATATTTTCACATGTAGTGGACTTGCCCATGTGCTCAGAAATTTTGGAGAAATATTAGAAATTGGATTTTAAATTTAACAAAACAAAATTTAAAACTTGAACCCAAAACCTTTCTGTTAAGTATGATAGATTCAAACATGGAGAAAAAATATCAATATTTAATTTTGCACATCATAACTGTGGCCAGAATAACCTACGCATAAAACTGGAAACTGTCTTCCATCCCTTCAGAGGATGTGGTAATTTAAAAAATACATGAATGCGCTGACATGGATAGCCTAACCAAACCGTTAAAAAATAAACAAGACAGTGACTATTATGAAATATGGAACATTTGGTATGAGTGGTTAAAGGAAAGGTAATATTTGATATTTGGATAAGTTATGGAAATGACAGAAGACATGCATTTAATCATAAACTATATAGAGAAATTAAAAGATTAAAAGAATGAAGGAGTTATTGTAAGAAGGCAGATCACGATAAAGATAAAGAAAAAAAAATTAACCATTGCTCAATATATGCTGTAAATGTATGTATGTATGTATGTATATATGTATGTATGTATGTATGGTATTTAGCTTTGTTCAGGTATTTTCCCACGTCATTATAGTTGTGCTTTTAAAGTTGTAGCAACGTTTCGGCAGAATTTTATCTGCCATCATCAGGCTTGTGTATTGTGTTCATCTGTGAGTCAGGCTTTCACAACCGTTTAAGTTTTAAATTTGGTGCTAGCCTACTACTGTGCCAGAATGGTTTTTTTCTTCATCCTGATTGGTTGGGAGCCTTGGACTGTGTTTATTGGTCTTGGAGTTTGCTGTGTTCTGCTTGATTGGTGTTTCTAATATCTTCTGTCTGTTTTGTAGCATTTTTTTGTCTTGATTGGCTGGCAGCATTGTGTTTCCTGTATTGGAGGCATTTAGTGTGGCTTGGCTTCGGGTAAACGGACAGCTATCATTTATTAGGAAGCTAGGTTTCATCTGGGTGCCTGGCTGGGGTGTGTTTGAGCTGGAGGTATTGGGTATTGTTTGTGCCCAGGTGTTTGCTTGGCTTGTGGTGTGGAGATTTTTTTGTTTGTGAGTGCAGGCTTCCAGATAATTGACAGTCTGGTGGAGTCATCTCTTCTATTCATGCTTTCAGATCTTTTTTCAATCTCTATGGCCTCTCTGATAATTCTGTAGCTGGGATTTTCTATAGCGGCTAGGGTTTTGGTGCAATTGAAGTTGATGCTATGACCTGTGGCTTTCATGTGTTGGACTAGTGAGGAAGTATGTTCCAGCTTTTTTTTACTGCATTTTTGTGTTCATCCAGGCAGGTACTTATTATTCTATTGGTCTGTCCAATATGTGGCAGGGCATGATGCACAGGGGACTTCATATATGCCTTGGTTTTCCAGGTCAATTTTATCTTTGGGGTTTCTTAGAATGGCTGCTACTTTTCTGTCTGTTTTGAAGGCAGACTTGATGTGATGCCTGTGTAGTATCTTGCTGATTTTGTCTGTAGTACCTCTTATGTAGGGCAGGACAGCTGTTCCATAGGTCTGTTCATCTTTTAGGTCTCCATTATATCTCAGTGTGTTTTTGTGGATCAGGCCTGTGATTTTGCTTTTGTGGAAGCCGTTGGCTGTCAGTACTTTAGTCAGGGTGCATAGTTCAGTCTTTATGTGTGTCTTGTCTGCCAGGTGTTTGGTTCTGGCGATTAGTGTTTTGGCCACGGAGTTTATCTGTGCTGGGTTGTGGTGGGATTGGGCGTTGAGGTAGTAGTTGGTGTGTGTTTTCTTCTGGTATATGGTGTGTCCTAGTGTGCCATCTGTTTTTTTGTAGATTAGTACATCTAGGAATGGTAGTTGTTTGTTTCTGTTTCCATTTCCATGGTGAATTTGATTTTGGGGTGTGTGCTGTTTAGGTGTGTTAGGAAATAGTTTAGGTTTTTGTTGTGAATGCATAGGATTTTAATAAAGTTATCTGGAGCTTGGAGTTAAGTGCAGGGTTCTGGCCCTGCACTTCTGATTGGCTGTTAAATGGCAGGATCGGATTGGCCCGTTCAGGGGAATCTGATTGGCCATTAACAGAGCTTTCGTATTGGTTAAATGGAGCTAGCGCTCCTGAGTTCTTATTGGTTAAATAGTTATTGGGTTACCTATATAAAGAGGGTCTTAGCTGCCCTTGTTTTGAGCTGTCACTATGTAAATAAAAGAGTTGGAGTTCACTGTTTAACAGACTCGTCTCCATTCGTTATCGCCCATGCTTCAAACTTGACAGTTTTCTTTTCCATGGGGCCAAATAACAAATGTGTCATCGATGTATTTTAACCATAGTTTGGGTTTGTGGGTGGCATTGGCTAGGGCTGTGGATTCAAATTCTTTCATGAACAAGTTTGCAATGACGGGTGACAGTGGTGATCGCATAGGGGCTCCTTCAATTTGCTTGTATCTTTGTCCTTTGTATGTGAAATATGTGTTGGTTAAGCAGTGTTCTGCTAGTTGCATGAGGTGTTTGGGTGGTTGGTATTTATTTTTGATGATTCCAAGAGTTTCTTTTCTTGGGACTTGAGTGAATAGTGAAACTACATCAAAACTTACAAGCAGATATTTTTGTTCCACGTATAGATCTTTGATCATTTCCAAGAGGTGGTATGAGTTTTGTACATGTGAAGCTGCTGCTTCAGCATGGGGCTGTAGCTGCTTTGCTAGGTATATGGCTAGGTTTTGTAGTGGTGCTCCTCTGGAATTGACTATCGGCCTGAGGAGTATGCCTTCTTTGTATATTGTGTATATATATGTAGGTCTAGGTGTGTTCAGGTCTTTTCCCGTGTAAGATTAAGAGTATCTTGGTGATGTTTCAGCAAGGTCCCACTCACCATCCTCAGGCTGGTGCTTTCGGCTTTGTGCCAGTGCAAGCAGTGTGTAATCGGAGCTGCCGTCTCTATAAATACTGGTGGGGGGGCTGGTATGCTGGGCAGGTTGGCTGCGCTGCTGCCTCTTGATTGGTTGATGGAGTTGATGTTGGTATAATGGGCTGTGTAATGGCCTTGTGAGTTTTGTTGTGGAGATATCCTGGATCTTGTGCTGTAATCTCCTGGGTCGTTCGTTTTGTAGTGATCTTTTTTCCATTAGCCTCCCGTATTTTAACTGCATGGGTATGGGTTGTGTGATGGCCTTGCAAGTTCTTTTGTTGTGGTATCCTGGGTCCTGCATTGTAATCTTCTGGGTCATTTGTGTTTTGATCTCTTTTCCATTAGCCTCCTGTGTTGCAATGGCTTGGGTAATGGGTTGTGTGATGACCTTGTGAGTTTTATTGCTGTGGTATCCTTGGTCTTCTGCTTTGATTTCCTGGGTCGTTTGCTGTGTTGCAACTTCTTCAGTTCTTGTGGTGTAATTTCCCGAGTTTTCTGATGTGATATCATGTGTATGTATGTATGTATGTATGTATGTATGTATGTATGTATGGCATTCAGCTTTGTTCGGGTATTTTCCCACGTAATTGTAGTTGTGCTTTTAAAGTTGTAGCAACGTTTCGGCAGAATCTCATCTGCCATCATCATGAGATTCTGCCGAAATGTTGCTACAACTTTAAAAGCACAACTACAATGACGTGAGAAAATACCCGAACAAAGCTGAATGCCATACATGTAAGTACCTGCAAAAACTTAAGAAAACATATANGAAGTATCTAGGCAACGTTTCGATGAAGTCTCATTCATCATCTTCAGGCTTGGTCTTCAGCTCTGTGCTTCTCAGAGATATGTATGTATGTATGTATGTATATGTATATTTGTCTTTTTTAAATGTATGTCAAATAAATGTTTTTTCTAGAATTAAAAATAATAATAATAATAAAAAAGAAAGAAATGGGAATTATAAATAAATACAGGTAGTCTTTGACTTATAACAGTTCATTTAGTGACCATTCAAATTTACAGTGGTACTGAAAAATGTGAGCATTATGAGCATTTTTCACACTTACAACCGTTGCAGCGTCCCCATTGTCACGTGATCAAAATTCTGATATTTGGCAACTAAGCCATATTTATAACGGTTGCAGTGTCTTGGGGTCATGTGATCACCTCTGCAACATTCTGACGAGCAATGGGGAAACCCAATTCAGTTAACAACTGTGTTACTAACTTAATAACTGCAGTGATTCACTTAACACCTGTTGCAAGAAAGGTTGTAAAGTGGGGGCAAAATTAACATAACAAATGTCTCACGTAGCAAAAGAAATTTTAGACTCAGTTGTGGTTGTAAGTCAAGGACTACCTGAAAATAAAGGAACTGTTTGAGGAGGATAAAATCTACAACAAGTATTGAGTTTAACATGGAAGGAAGGGAAGAAGGGAGGGAGGGAGGAAGGAAGGGAGAAAGGAAGAAGGAAGGAAGGAAGGAAGAAGGAAGGAAGGGGGGGGGAGAGAGAAACTATGCCCACTAGAGAATAGGTTGCCATGGCAGGTCTTTACTAAATGATTTATATTCATAAACAAATTAATCAGACTTGATACTAAGAGAAATAAATATTTATAGAATCATTGAAATGTGTGTTTCCATACTGTGCCCTAGTAAATGCAAATGTCTCGTGGGATTGAAGACTCAATAAACCATAGAAAGCACACCATTAAATAAAACACAATCTGTCACTTACATATTGAAATAACTGGTATAAATGCATACATTTTGACCCAGATTTCACTAGAGAGTGCTAAAAAAGACAAATATAATTTCTGGTGCACTGATTCCATTGCACATTCTCATTTCAGAGGTTTCAATGTCCTTGCCGGTCGCCAGTTGAAAAAAATGCCTGATGATTTCCTGTTTTGTAGATCTGCAAATCACCCAAATGCTCATTTTCTTGTCCAATACTCTTCTGATGTGCCTCAACAGATCACAGAATAAATAATCAAATGATATATCATTGATAATGCTTTCCATAGGATAGTAAACATTGATTTGAGAGGAATTAAAAAAATGAACTTTTTACTGTACAAATATTTTTCCATTATCTGAATGTAATTTTACCTAAAGGTTGAGTGTGTATGTACGTATGTATGTATATGTCTGTCTGTCTGTCTGTCTCTCTCTCTCTCTCTCTCTCACACACACACACACACACACACACACACACGCACACATACCCACATATCTTTCTATGGTACGCTTGCACATTTAATCATTTGGTTATAAAGGCAGCTTATTATTAATGGTGAGGCGAAAGAAAGAAAGAAATTAACTTGCACATTTTTCCCTCACTAATATAGCCAACTTCTCTCCATAAATTGAATGGACAAATTTTGTAATGGAAATCACAAGAAAGGCCTTACCAAACTTATAATGATCTAAAATCACTTTCCCTGGTCATTCTCCCTGTTTCCCAAAATATTCTCTGAGTTTTGAAGGCACATAGAGGTGGCCATGGATATGCAGAAATGGGATGAGCTTTTTACAAATTATCACAGCAACCATATTGAACAAGACATTAATTGTTCATTAGCTGTTGTTTTTCTCTTGCAATTCAACAATACTTAATATGCATATATAGCATACCAGTCTAGCTAGTAGCTCAGAAAGTAAAATAATCAAAACAAAGGCCTCTATTCTGAAGGATTTAAAATAGCAAAGGAAACAAAGCAAATGGAAGGAGGAGCTAAAAGGGCAACATGGAACAAACATGAATAAACACAGCTAATGAGGGTGGAATGAATATGAAAAGAGAAATTAAACTACTTGGAGTGCTAAATCAGTCTAGAAAAATATGGTTACTTTATGAAAATATGATTCCAAATTTGGGGTTTTGTGAACAAGCCAATCTTCTCATCTTACTAAGTTCAACTAATGGCAAATTTCCCCAAAGTATTTCTAAATTCCAACTGAAGCATAATTCTCTAATTACAATCATGCCTAAACATTAGATGTGATTATTTTACCAATATCCTAGATCAGAGATTCCAAGCTCGGCAACTTTAAGATGCATGGATTTCAACTCCCAGGATTCCAAACATGCTGGCTGGGGAATTCTGGGAGTTGTGCATGGTTTTATCAAAGCTCTCCAATCATGGAGGTTTGGATAGAGACCATTGAAATAAGGATGATAGTGGTATTCAGTTGATCTTTTTTCATTCTTTCTCCTGGAATGTTTTGGTGGCACCTGGGGGATGACTCGAAAAAGGTGGCTTCAGGGTGTGTTTGCCTAGAAATTAGTGGATATTCAAGTCCTCCTGCCTTTGCTAAAAGATCCATCAATTACCCTTGTCCCACCACATTTTTTTGTGAATTGGATAGCAACAGAATAGAAGTCATAAACTGAAATCTAGCAGGGAACGTTATGTTCCACAAATCCTAAAATGCTGACCTGCCCAGAAAGCTATCATAAACATAGGCAATGAAAAGCAGAAAAGTACTTGAATCATATGAAAATTTCTTGAGATTTAAGAAGCCTGCTTTAGAAATGTTCTTGTTTTTATGTCTATGAAGATTTGCAATCTCCTAGGTCATGGTTGCTTCAAGGTTCTCTCCTTCTCCCTCCTTCCCTCCTCCTCTCCCCCACTCCCCAACTAAAGAAAGAAGATCACAAGGAAGTAATAGGCAACAGAGAGAAAGCAGAACTGCTTAACTCATTCTTTGCATCCATCTTCACACAAAAAGAAACTACAAATCAACCCACCAAAAACATAACTGTAAAAGACAGACCAGAAATAAAAGTTAAAATAAGCAAAAAAAAAAAAATAGTAAGAGAATACCTGTCTGATCTCAGAACCATTGCACCATATCTTTCAAAAATCCTGCAGCACCAGGGAACTACCAGAGGACTGGAAAAGAGCTGATGTGGTTCCCATCTTCAAAAAAGGGGGAAAAAACAGGAAACTATAGATCAATCAGCCTAACGTCAATACCCGGGAAGATACTGGAAAAGATAATAAAAAAACAGATCTGCCAACATCTAGAAACAAGTAAAGTAATAACTAGCAGTCAGCGTGGGTTTGTTAAAAACAGATTATGCCAAACCAATCTTATTTCATTCTTCAACACAGTGACTAAATTAGTAGAGCAGCAAAATACTGTGGACATAATATATTTAGATTTCAACAAGGCATTTGACAAAGTAGACTACAACCTACTTCTTAGTAAGCTAGAAAAAAGTGGAATAGATAGCATCACCACTATATGGATTCGCAACTGGCTGGCAAACCGTACTCAACGAGTAGTCCTTAATGGGTCTAAGTCTACATGGAGGGAAGTAAACAGTGGGGTGCCACAAGGTTCCGTCTTAGGCCCATTATTCTTCAATATCTTCATTAACAACTTAGATGAGGGAATAGAAGGGGAACTTACCAAATTTGCAGATGATACTAAGCTGGCAGA
>BHEV01035618.1:0-52700 GCA_004319985.1 Emydocephalus ijimae | reverse complement strand
TTATGTTTTTATGTTTTGTGTTTATGTGTATTTATGTATTGTGTGTTTTGAAAATAAAATTTATTTTAAAAAAAAAAAAATCAGAATGCCTCGTCTCACTTAATGATAATGTACTATAACAATTGCCCAGGAAGCTCCACTGCTTTTCTATTACTTACGTTGGCAACAAAAATGGTGGAGCCAAGCCTGCCAGCTTGTAGGTTGCTGATAATCTCAGGAGGAATGTTTGGGTTATTAAGTATAGAAGGTGGCAAATTCATTAACCCAGGTGCTATATCTGGTCCGTGCCCGCCTGTAAATGGCCCACTTCCACGCTGCAGTGCCCTGCGGGCGTGCTCACCATCCAGATCCTATAAAATAGATAACAAAGAAAATATGGATCAATTGATCCAGTCAGTAGTAGTAAATATTAAGATAATTTTAAATTCCAAGGAACCTCCACAAAGCAGGTAGCATTCTTAGGAGGGGCAGCGGAAGGAACAAATATTTCATGTTGATACAGACCTCACTTCTGTAAGTAGTCTTGAGAGAAATATCAATCACTTTCACTTCCTATTATATTACTTAACTCAAAGATGACCCAAAGTAGGTAAGTTAAATATGTTTCTTCCAAACATCAAATTCAATAATCTTAGAATTATCTGTTAATATCATCTGTGGAAGACACATTTCATGAAGGCAGGATTCATAGACCAGAGATACTGGCACCACATTCGTTCCTACCCTGGTTCACAATTAGGCAGTCAGAAGACGCACAGATTCAAGTCATGTAGTGTTTAAAAATCATCACTCAACCAACTCTAGATTTGAAGCTTATAAGTAAGTAGATATATTTCAAGTCTTACAGGAAATCAATGGTGCTTGACAAAGCACTCTTACATGCAAATTTCATTATCCAGGGGCCTGAGAATTTTCTTATGAAAGCTTAATAAGGCAGATACCTACTGCATTACCATTTTACATAGAGAGGAAAAAGAGGGATTTGCAGCAATTTTAAAAAAGAATTTGTACTTTTTGATGTCTATTGTTTGTTTTCAGAAGTTTATTATTCTGCAGAATATCTGTAACTCTATTCCAGTTCTTTTATTTTAAAAGAAAGCCACAATGTTTCTTAGTATCCTGGAGTAAAAAATACAAACATACCTCTTTTATGTTAAGTGGTCTTCCATTAAGATCATATTTATTCATGGTCTCCAGTGCTTTCTTTACAAATTCTTCATCTTTAAATTCAACCACACTGGGTTAAAAAGAATGAAATGCTTATTTATTTGTTTACTTTTCTAAATATTATATATATTAAGGAAAAAAAACATAAAATACACTTACCCACAACCCTATATCCATGAGAAGGTTTGTCAATGCAGTAAAGAACAAAAATAAATGAAAAATAAGTCAGTAAATGTCACTGTTATACTAAGATTTTAGACAAAATGAAGAATAGTCTGAATAACGAACAGAAATTTTGGAGTGGGAAGGCCAGTTTTAACTATAATTTATCCTACCACCATTTACTCAAAACATTTTAGTTAATTTGAAAGACAAAGAAGATGGGCATTCAATTTGTTTTATTACAGGTTTTTTTCTACTAGAATTCCCTTAAGCCAAATCATGTACAGAATGTGGAAATGGCACACACAGACAGCTTTATCCACGAAAAACCTGAGTATATCCATTACTATCCCTGGACTGTTATCTTGAGGAATAATATCCACATTTTCTGTAACATGATGGCAGTTATTAACAATTGTTGGCGTTGTTGCCTTCTTTAAAAAGAAACTTTTTTTGATTTTTAAAAAGTTACTCTATAACCAGCTTTGGTTTTATTTAATAAAAATTCCCAAGGGTCAAATGAAAATTGCAGTTAAATAAAAATCTTAAGGGGGAAATAATCAAACACCAAACAGGTTTTTCTGATTACATTTGAGTCAAACCTGCATTTCTCGTGTTCTCAGAACAGGCTCAGATTTACTATAGTTTGAACGTTTGACCCTTTTAAGAAGAAAGACACAAAGCAGCTTTAAACATTCTTTGCACAAAATGGTCTCCCTTGTTGCAGGTATCTCCTACCTAACAGCCAACTTCTTCCATTCCTTTTTTTTAAAAAACCTAGACAAGTGTTTTTGTTTAAAAAAACCTAGACAAGTTCAATAATCCAAAATAGTCCTGTACTCTTTAGGCTCATCAAAGTTTATACTCAGCCTCTAGTTAGAATGCTACACTTAATTTATCATTTCAGTTATTTTTTTTCCAGTCCTCAACTTAAACACACTGAACACAACAGAAATCCTAGTGAGCTGCTGTTTTAAATTAATTAGGTAAATGCCATTTATTTAAAACACATGTTAAAAGGGCTTGTCCCTTGCATCCAACTACACAAATTTAAATAAAAGTTGACAAACTGTATCTGATATAGAAACCTCTGTCTGTAATATCAATATTAAAAAAATGAAACTTACTTTCCAGTTACTGGTACAAGTATTATACAAAAGTAAAACTGCTGAGGAACTTTAAACCTCTAGCAGATGTTTGCCCACGGCACTTACCCTTGATTTTCCTTCTGCATCCTTAAACAGCTCCACGTATGTAACCTCACCAACTACATAAGACATACAAAGGGAAAATACCAAGAGACAATGCATTTAAACACCAGTGTCTTTCTTTGCTGTGTCCCTGTGCACAACTCTACAGAGAAACACCTATTATTCACCAACAATCAAAACCAGACCAACATACCTCCTTGTCAAGGGCTATAAAATAATTTAGCTAATTTTCAGGAATATGCAACAGCCACATTCTCAAAAGCTAGAAAAAACAACTATGTTTAACCTAATTCATACTATAGATCATATTTTGGCCAGTATGATATGGTTGGTGAACAAGTTCAGATATACAGATAGTCCCTTCTTCACCTATCGATTAGATCATCAACAATAAACACTTTTCAGTAACATTTGTCATCCTGCTAACAACAGCTGTTTTAAGGTGACTTTCTCCCTGAATATCTTCAAATAGTAAAGAGGTTGCCTTCAATAGAATAACCAATTTACAAGAGTCAAAAAAATTTCACAGCAAGCCACACACTTTCTAGAATAAAAGTTTCATTGCATAAAACCAATCATATAGTCACGTCACCTTACAACAGATACGCCTAGAACAATTAAAAGGTTTGTTTTGATTAAAATACCTAAAAACCAAATATTCTTGGCATGATTTTGAAGCAATCGTATTTTCCCAGATTAATACAAAACTAACTTTTGACATTTCGTGAGTTGAGATTTCACCTGTCCCAGACCTGCCCGTGGCAAGAAGTTTGAGAAATTCAAATAGTTCTGTCAAACTACAACAGTAGTCACACACTTGGTAAGAGCTCCAGACAGACAAGTCATGGCAGAAGTGACAAGGCAGACAGAAATAATTCCACAGCCAGATTCCACCAAGAAAAAATACTGAAAAATCTTTTTGATAGGTATCCTTTATCTTTCATACTTAGGAACACACTAAGTGGTGCTTATATTCAGAACTATAGCTAGACATAACACGCTCCTTTTAAAAGGTCATTCATGAGAATTGGCATATTCACTACACTGTCCATTGTCGTACTAGTAGAGGAGCCTGGATACTTCGTTTGTTTACCAGACTGTCCTGCAATGCAAATGTCTCCAGCGAAAGAAAAGGGAGAAATAGACATATGAAGCAGAAGTTGGAAAGGACACACCAAATTTGCATGGTTTTATAATATTTCAGATATTTGATTGTCCCTTTTTGTGTGTGAGGAGAAGACGGCAAGAAGTAAGTTACCTTTCTCTCTCATAAGATCTTTAATGGACTGCCATTTCATATCATATGGGATGTTGCTAATGAAAACTCTATTACGATTAACACTCTTCTTTTCCCCAGTGCCTGCACTCTTTTCCTTTGTGTATGGATGAAATCTATTCCTGTGTCCAAGAGATGGGATTGCCTTTGGTTTTGAAATGTATTTTGCTTTCGCTGGCGCGGTCTCATCTTTTCCTGTTTCATCGTTTTCCCTGCATTTGGAAAGAACAAAGTGAGGATGGTTTTGGAATGTAGGATTATACTTGCTTTTAAGCCAGTGTGTCTCAACCATGGTACCTTTTTAAGAGGTGTGGACTTCATCTCCCAGAATTCCTCAACCTCCCATAGTTTAACCAATTAAGCTACCTAAACATGAACAAAATTCTTAGAACTATGAGACCCTGCTGCATTCTGGTTATACTGTGCCAAGTGGTCATGTAAGTCCTTTGGATTTTCTCACCCAACACGGTCAAGATTTAAACGATGGATGTATCCAAGGATGCAATTTTCCATATGAATGCGGTGCCTCTTAAGGCCAGATATCTGAAATTGTACTAGATGTATTTGTATCTTATGTTTTTTCTGAAGAGATGCCATATTAATGAATCCAGATTGTAACTGTGCATTAATGTATGAAACACATGAAGCAAAACCAAAGTATGTGTCTAAATATCACAGGCTGACATGCTTAGATGCATCCTTACTCATTTGAAAAGACCAAGTGAGTTGTTTGTAAAGCAAAGAAAGGTAAATTCTCTTCTATGAAGTTATCACCCAGAGAGTAAGCTGAGGGACATGTTATTGCCATTAAAACAGATTCTCCCATGAACTATGCAGTCACATCACTGCTTTGATTTTCAACAGATAGGAGAGCTGACTTGATGAAGGCAAATATCCTTTTACAGCAGCAAATGTATAGATGTTGTACAATTAGCGTCAGATTCCTACAAGTGGTCCTGCAGCCCAGTTTTTTGTAGCAGCTCATCAGATAGAAAGGTTACAAGTACCTAGGAGTGCAATAAAGTACTATAATTGTATCAGATGTTTGCTACAGCTGTCACAGCAATATCTTGTGACTCAAATGGCAACTTGCATCTGATAATACAGAATGCCACTTGTGTGCTTTGTACTGTGCTGATCAGTTCCACTATGCAAAAACAAGTTGAAATTATAGAAGTGGGAAGAAAAGAC
Organism: Emydocephalus ijimae; assembly: GCA_004319985.1. Classification (NCBI taxonomy): domain Eukaryota; kingdom Metazoa; phylum Chordata; class Lepidosauria; order Squamata; family Elapidae; genus Emydocephalus; species Emydocephalus ijimae. The sequence goes on along the minus strand of BHEV01035618.1, from coordinate 47,693 downwards.
AAAAAACCCTTTACAATTCATGATTATCCAAGGGAAGCTCAAAAGCACACTGATATCCACATTCTACCTAATTATAACAATCCTGCATCAGTTGGATATGTGCAAGTTCCCTCAGACCCTTCTAAGGGCAGGGCTGCTTGCTTGTTACCTGTGGAATCCAATCCCAGAATAAGGCTGAAAAACAACTGCAGGAGATTAAAGCATCTGCCAAAGTAAAAGGTCGAAAAAAGTCAGTATTTTTGGTTTAATAGTTGCAACCTTCCAATCTAGCCTGTTTTAATTCAGGCTGGGCCAGCCAACAGCAAACATCCCACCACAGGCTAGTTCAACTGGGGCTTATCCTAGGCAATCAGGGTGTTTTTTTTCACAGGTCAGGTCCAGGGCTGTCGAGCAATGGCCGCAGGCTATGCATTTCTTTTCCCCTGTTGCTTTTTACAATCTACTTGAGCCTGCAAACAATGGCAGGAGGAGGAGGAGGGAAGGCGCTGCGGCCCTGGAGAATTTCTGCTCCAACCCATCCCTTCCCCCTCCGTTTTAAGATGCTAAGAGAGGAGACCAGCAATGGGTGGGCTGCATGTTTACCGGCTAAGAGGACCAAACCCCCCCCTTTGAAAGAGGGGGAGGCTGCCCCTCAATACACCCCCCAGGACTGTTCCTCCCTTCCCCGCTTAGGGCAGCTCCCCTTCTATTCCACGAAGCCCCTTAGCACGAAGGCCCCTTTTTGAAGACGGCCAAGCAGCCCGTCTGCCTGCCTGCCTTCTCCCACCACGACCTCCCCCCAATACATACACACACACACACACACAGGATGAATTAGAGGGTAAAAAAATCCAGGTGACTGCCCTCCGGGCGAGAAGAGTCCGACAGACCTCCGCTCTTCCAACCCGCTCGCCGCGAGGCCTAAGCGTCCCGCCACATCCCCGTCCTCAAGTAGCGGCTTCGGGCCCGGGCGCCACGCCCCCTCCCCGGCCAAGACCCGCGGAGCGCGAGGGCGCTTGTGCGCAGGCGCGAACTCACCCCCCCTTTTCTCCCCCCCTTCCCCTTCCCCTTCGGGCGCGCGCGCACTCGCGCGCGTACATTTTCACCCCGTTTGTGTTCCCGCCGCCCTCGGCCAGGCCCGCTCCGCCCGCTTCTTCCTCCTGTTGCCGGTCATGGTCGTTGACGGCGGCCTCCTCGGCCTCTCCCATCGGCGGCGGCGCAGCCGAGCCGGCCTCGTACTTGTCATCCTCCGCCATTTCCTCAGCCGAGTGCGAAAGAGGGACGCGGACACAAAAGACCGCCTCCTCCTCCTCTTTTCAACCCCTCCTCAGCCACTCGCTCCGCAGCGGCTACGCCGTGCTCTCGCGAGAACCGAAACATCGCGGGAACGGGAAAGAGGAACTTTCTGGCTGCGAGGCGGCCCGCGGTTCTGTTACTATGGCGACGAGGACTCTTCCACCCACCTCCTTCCGCTCCCGCCTCGAAGACTCCAGCGTGCGGAGCGCCTGACAGCCAGCTGTTCGATTCCCCGCTTCCTCGCCAGTTCATTTGTTTTTTTTAAATGTATTAAACTAATTTATATAGCTGCCCAGATCACACATACATGACTCAGGGCCCCCATTCCTGATGGTGATTATTTATGTCCACCATCGAGATAGGCATTTAATTATCGCATTGACATGCCAGTCAGTCTCATACAATGGAGCTATAGGTGGGACATTATTTGCTTGGTTTCCTCCAAGAGTTATTTATTTATTTCTCTATTTCTTATATAGGATCCTTGCTTCCACACCCTCTCACATGGCTGTTTTTGCATTGTTTGTTCTATTGTTCCATTGCATTGCTAGTTACATTTACATTTCTTTTCATTTCTCTGTTTTTATTGTTAGCTGTCTAGAGTAGCGAGATAGGGGCAAATAAATTTAGCCAATAAATTGCAACCCAAAACATAGCAAAAAAAGTGATATGGTGTTCATATATCGTGGATCTATAATTCAGAATGAATCACTTGGGACCCTTGTATTTCAATGCACCAAGGTGGAGAAATGTGTCTTTTTCTGAAAATTCTGCCTTAATAAATAGCATGGTTTATTGAGGAGAAATAATTTGAGTCAGAAATTTTCCTCCTTTTATTGATGAGTTATTTTCTAAGGATCAGAGAACATTGTAAATGTTCATCAAACAGGAACAACAGAGGTACGCATTATGCTGATAAGTAGACCATGATCAATTTGATTCCGCTCTGGTTTTTTTTAAAAAACCTTCAGCTATCAGCACCTAAACATTTAAAAAAATCTCTATGCTATTTACCCACAAATACCAAATTAATGGAAAGGTCTACAAGGAGCGGATTTTTTCGTTTTAATCACCCTTTCCAGTTCCATTGCTCAGACACAGCAACTGGTTGATGCACACAATGAGTAGCGGATGTTCCCAAGTTGCTTTTCAAAAAGGTAACTGGACTTTCTTGATGTTTTGTTTTTGTTTGCTTCTTATCCAAGAAGCTTCTTCATAGCTGAAGAAGCTTCTTGGATATGAATCGAAACGTCTTCAAGGAAACCCAATGGTGCTTTTTCAAGAGGCAATTTGGCTTTCTGGGTTGTTGTTGTTTTTTTGAAGACGTTAGTGGACTTTCTGGTGTTTCTTTGAAGAGGCTTTGCTTCTCATCCAAGAAGCTTCTTCAGTTGTGACCTAAGTAAATTCTCCACCATTCAATCAGAGCTGAAAAAGCTTCTTGGATGAGAAGCGAGACCTCTTCAAAGAAAAACCAGAAAGTCCAGTGGCCTCTTGAAAAAAGCACCTTTGGGACAAGCATGTCCTAAATGATTGAGAAACGAAGTCCAGATCTTTTATTTCATCCGGGACATTGGCAGTACCCCCAAATTGGTCCCCAAGAGGTGCTTTAACTACTAGGCCCCTCTGGAAATTGGGTAGTGGTTTCAAGCCCAATGTGAGGGTTAAACCCAAGTCAACAATTGGCTCAATGAAGTCTAATTTGGCTCTTTGTTCAGCTCTCCATAGTGATTCCTTGGCCAAAGCAATGTCAAAATAAACTGAAACGCAAGTCTATTATGGGAATGTTGTTTCTTTTTGGCAAAGGCACAGAAGGTAGGAACCCAGCTATTCTCCTAAATTCCTGGAAGGAAGCAGCCCTGAGAGGAAAAGAATGAACGAATGAATTCTTTATTGGCCAAGCATGATTAGACACACAAGGAATTTATCTTTGTGCATGGAAACAGGAAAACAACGTCCATTGGAAGGAGATGAATGAAAGATTTGACCCAACATCGGTCAAACACTGCCAGCACCTCAGCTGCATCCAGGATTGGAATGTCAGAATCCAACCTAGAGGGGGATGAAGCTTTGATATCAAACTTTGCATGGGAATACAGGTAGCCCTTGGCTTACGATCACAACAGAGCCTGAAATTTCTGTTGCTAAGCAAGACAGTGGTTGGGTCAATTTTTACCCCCTTTTACAGCCTTTCTTGCCACCATTGTTAAGTGCATTGATGCAGCCATTAAGTGAGTAACATGGTCCTTAAGTGAATCTAGCTTCCCCATTGACTTTGCTGGGTCAGGACATCGCAAAAGGGGGATCACAGGATTTCTCGGCCCCTGCAGCCATCATGAATAGGAGTCAGTTGCCAAGGGGATGAATTTTGATCATGTGACCACGGGGATGCTGCAAAGTAAGTGTGGAAAAATGATCACCGGTCATTTTTTTCAGTGTCATTTAACTTTGGCTGCTAAACAAACCATTGGAAGGAAAATCCCTCTAGTTCAAGTTCCAAACCGGAAGACAGATGCTGGAAACAACATGCAGGCTGACTGGAAAGAAAGTTTAACGATGAAGAGAATCAAAAGCGGTTCTGGGTCAGCTGAACAAAACAGTTGGATGAATGGATGGATCTTGATAGGAATAGAGTAGAGTAGAGTAGAGTAGAGCAGAGCAGAGCAGAGCAGAGCAGAGCAGAACAGAACAGAACAGAACAGAACAGAACAGAACAGAACAGAATAGAATAGAATAGAATAGAATAGAATAGAATAGAATAGAATAGAAGGGACCTTGGAGGTCTTCTAGTCCAACCCACTGCCTAGGCAGGAAACCCTACCCCACTTCAGACAAATGGTTATTCAACATCTTTTAAAAAACGTCCAGTGTTGGAGCATTCACAACTTCTGGGGGCAAGTTCTGTGACTTTGAAGTTTGAATTGTTCTGTCTGTGTGTGCGTGTGTGCACGCACGCGCAATGAAGGGTCTTGTGTTCTGAAAGGTCGTTGGGCAATTCCTACTGTGGCTAATGGCTTTTGTCCTGTGTTGGATCTTGGGTGAGGGGGCCGATGGTTCTAATTCTACCATTCTGCCTTTATGTTAACTGTCAAACTTTGCTGCAAGGCAGTGGTGGGATTCAAGCATTTTTACTACCGGTTCTGTGGGTGTGGCATGGTGTGGCTTGGTGGGCGTGGCATAGTTTGGTGGGCATGGCAGGAGAAGGATACTGCCAAATCCCCATTCCCTCTCCATCCCGCTAACCTGCTTTCCAGCTCCGTTCTCCGGTGCAGGGCAACCAAAGAAGACCCAGCTGATCAGCTAGGACTCAATGGGAGGCAGAGAAGAGATGGGGTTGGCGGGGCTAGTTGGAGGTGGTATTGGCCGGTTCTCTGAACTACTCAAAATTTCCACTACCGGTTCTCCAGAACTGGTCAGAACTGGCTGAAGACCACGTCTGCTGTGAGGGTTTTTGAAATTCAGTGGAACCTCTGGTCACAACCATAATTCATTTCGCAACTTCAGTTGCAACCCGATTTGGTCATGACCCAGAAGCGAGACTGTCTGCACATGTGCCTACAAAAAACAAAATGGCGCGGAAGGAGAAATCGGCATGGAAGTGAATTGGCTGTGGCCGTGTTTGGTCACCACCCAATTTTTGAATGGTGATCCAATTCCAAACCATTGTGGATTTTTGGGTGGGAACCCAATTTGGTCATTGTCAGAAGCGTTGGTGACCAGAGATTTCACTATATTCTGTCTTGAATGGATTACCAAATCTGCCTTTTTCTAAAAGCTGGCCTCCTCAGTTTCTGCTTGAGGGCAGGGAGGGTTGGTTTCTGCCTCCTTTCCCCCCCTTTTTCCATTAGGCAAATATAATATTGTGCCTTTTTTTAATAGTTTCTCAAATATTTCATTCTTCTAGGGTTGGGTGGCTTCCCACAAAACTGTTGTAAGGGGAGGGCTACCTGGAGAGAAGCCCAGGTGGGTTCAAAAGCCAGCTCAACCACTCCCAGCACTGAGTAGTAACAGATAAGAGATTATCAGAGTTGGAAGGGACCTTGTAGGTCATCCAGTCCAGCGGTTGCCCACTGGTGAGCTGAGAGAAAATTTTGGTGGGCCGCAGAGAAATCTCACCCCCAGACCACCACCCTCCAAGCAATTAATCCAGACTGCTCAGAAACATAAGGCTGTGCCGCCCACATGGCCTGCAGGAACCCTCCCCACCCACTCACTCCTTACCCTGTAAATTTGCCTGCTAAATTGCTATTTTTCCTTTTTCCAACCATCATCTGTTCTGCTGTGCCAGGAGATTTAGATTAGCTAGGAAGCAGGAAATGATTGGATTTATTGCTGTCTAGCTAGTCTTTAGATCTTCGGCTCTGCTTTTAAGTACAGCCGAACCTCCTTTAGGACTGAAGGTTTGCTTGAAAGCAAATTCGGCAAGCAAATTTGAGAGACTGAGGTAGCCGATGGCAGACAGAGAGATCACTGAATATTTCTGTGAGCAACTCAATCTGACTGCTTTGCCTGATTTTGGGTAAAAGTTGCTCTTTTTTTTTATAAAAAATTCAATAGTTACATACCTGGTGTGTTGTCAGTTACTTTTATGAGTTTGCTTGCAAGCAAATTTTATGTGACAGACTGAGCTAGCCGATGGCAGATAGATAGATCTCTGAATGAATCTGTGATTCTGTGAGCAACTCAATCTGCCTGCCTGCTTTGTCTGATTTTGGGTAAAAGTTGCTCTTTTTTTATTAAAAAAAATATCAATATTTATATAAATATTTATAATATTTACATACAAGCCTTGCCCAGCCAGTCACATGACCACCAAGCCACACCCACAAACCAGGCCACGCCCACACAGAACCAGTTAATGGTCCCTGGGATCTAAAATTATGAGTTTGGTGGTCCCTGAGGTCCAAAAGGTTGGCGACCCCCCTGATCTAGTCCAACCCCCTGCCCAAGCAGGAGACCCTACACCATTTCTGACAGTAATCCCAGCCCATTCGACCCTCCCTTCGTAACCCCCGGTGACTCCCTGCCAAAGCCCCCTCTCGCCCTTTTTGGCTTGGCAGCCTCAATAAAAGGCGGAGCTCCCTCGGCCGGTTCGAGACCCCACCGAATCCAATAAATGAAATCAATAAGACCGAGGGGCGTTTCGTTTCCGAGGGAAGCAGGCAAGAAGCCGAGCCTCCCTGGGGTTGGGGCTGCCTGGCGTCTGGCCTCTCAGACCAACCCAGCTTCGCGAGGCGCGATCCGGCCAGCAGGCCGGCCGCCTCCGCTGCAGAGAATTTGGGAATGCCTCGCACGTAGCCTCCGGCAGGAACTTTCCACGCGCCTTCGGGGCCAACCCGAATCATTTGGGAAGGAGGCTGGGCGCGGCGTCCCAAAGCGGGGCTGGGGAGAAAAGAGGAAGGGGGCGTCTCGCCTTCACCTCGCCCCCACCCCACACACCCCACCCTCCTCCATCACCCCAAATCCAGACACCTCGGCCCTTCGCCTTTGGCCCAGCGGCGAGAACCCCACCCTGGCGCAAACACGCGTGGCACCCGGTGGAAGGCACGCCCGGAGCATCCGCGGGAGCCCAGCCTCTCGGGAGAAAGGAGGGAAGGGGGATGCCCGGTTGAAGATGAACCCCGAGGATGGTCTGGCGGCTGGGCGGGGGTGAGCCGAGAGCCGGCCTTTGCTTGGCAGGTGGCGGCCGGATCGACCGGAGAGACCTTGAAACTTCGACCGCGGGAGGCGGCGGCGGCGAGGGAGGGAGAGGGGGGGGTGTCTCTGTGCGCTCAGGATGCCTGGCTGGAACTGGGGTGAGTGGCCTGGGGGGGCTGGTGGGACTTCGAGGGAGGGAGGGGCTGGCGAGCCTGATGGGCCAGGAAGAAGGAAGGCTGGGGGTCGGCTTGGGGATCGTTGGTCGGAGCCTTGGCTCCACAGCAACAGGATGCCCGGACCTTGGTTTGCTGGGTTGTCTGGGTTTTTTTCGGGCTGCGTGGTGGTTCTTTTTCCTCCTTTATCGCTTCTGTCTGGTTAGGACCAGGTAAGACTCTGGCAGCAGTGCTGAAGAAGGGAGGGAAGGGGGAAGGATCCATTTACCATTATTTTATTTTATTTTATTTTGTCAAGCGATTATACGATGACAGGAATAGGTCTAAACATAGTTATGAATACATCACATGAAATGGATACATAGAAGAAAAATAGAAAGAAACAACAGGGCAGGGACGGTAGGCGCGTTGGTGCGCTTCTGCACGCAGCAGATCCCCAACGCTCCGGGTTTAGCTCCTGTAAATATTTGCCATTTAAAATGCCAGCTGCTTAGAGCTACCGGTTTATTTAACCACCCCGTCCCCTCGCCAGGGTTACTGGAAAACAAATCCTGGGGGTTTCCAGGAGACTTCCCACCCCCAACGTGGGTGCAGTGACAACTGCAGTGTTGGGGAGAGAGAGTCCTCCATATCCCAGGAGGGAATCAACAATTGGTTGGTTTTTTGTTTTTTGTTTTTCCCCTGCCTTTGCATGCTTGTTGTGATATTGCATCCACTGGTGTATTCATAAACAGCCTATTTAGGCTGAAGTCCAGGCTCGGTGCAAATGATATGGTTTTAGGGCATAACCATCTCGAAGAATACTGGGTGGGTGGGGGGAAATTCATGAAATTAAGGTTCAGGAATTGCTACCTGTTAATATATGGTTTTCTATGGTCTTTTGTGAGGTGTTGGGTGAACCAACACAACAGTTGGTATCAGGTTGACATTGTCTTTGGCTCAGAAGCTAAGCAGGACCAGGTTTGGTTATATCTTGGAAGGGCAGACCTCTTGAAAATTCTAGCGCTGTAACTAAATTGAGAAATTGAAAATCCTCCTGAAAGGGGGCAATTAATTCCAAATCATTTTGGGAATGGTATTTGTGAAAACAATACAAATATGGCCTGATTGGAAATGTCAAAATTGGCCTGAGCTCAAAGGAGATTTCCGCTGCTTAGAACATACAACACAATAGCCAAGTGGATTTCCTTGAAAGACACAGTGGCTATTTACAGTGTAACCACAGGAAACACCACCGAGAAGGTAGGCAGTGTTGGGTCTTAACTCTTCTTCAGAGAAACAATGCTAATTCATTCCATGCGATAGGTGGGGAATTGTTGTTCATTTCTTGCGGTAAAGCAAAACACCATTTCTATATTAGCATCTGGGTTGTGGCAAATAGTGCATTTTCCCAACGTTCCTTGCAAGCCCAGTACTCTGCTATTGGGAAAATATGGTTTGCTCACCAGGAAGTGCCTTGCTTGGACTGTCCGGAATTGTGGCAAAGAATCCTAACTGTCCGAGTGTGTCCATGCTTCACAGTCTTGTGTAATTCCCCCTGTATTTAGTGGGGTTCCTATCCAACTAACCAGGCTTGGCCTTTGGGCCTTGAAAGTGTGTGCTGTGTGCATCATAGCACAGTAGCTCTTTATGTTTCAATTTAAGGAGACCACGAGTTTTAGGCATGAAAGTCAGTAGGGTAACTTAGGGCCAGTTGCTCTCCCTGTCCAACAGGCTTCACAGGGCTGCTGTGGGGAAAAGAGGAGGCCGGAGTAGGTATGTTTCAGAGAGTTTCAGAGAGGGGAGGAGGGGGAGAGAGAATAGATGATGATGTTGATGATGGGTGGTGTGGTGGCCTAGAAGTGGAGCTCTCGCCTCACAATCAGGAGGCTATGAGTTTGATCCTAGGTAAAAGCAGATATTTCTCTCTCTGGGCTGCTTGAGAATATATCTGCTGAATATAACTCCACATTGGTGACAGGAAAGGCATATGGCCAGGAAACACTCAGCTCCGTTCAGTTGCCCAGGCTCCACCCCACAAGGGATTTGGGATCATTAAAAGGATAGATAGATGATAGAGAGAGAGAGAGAGAGAGAGAGAGATAAACAGACATACACACACAGAGAGAGAGAGAGAGAGATAGGTAGAGAGAGAGATAGGTAGGTAGGTAGAGAGAGAGAGAGAGATAGGTAGGTAGGTAGAGAGAGAGAGACAGACTAGATAGATAGATAGATAGATAGATAGATAGATAGATGGGAGAGAGATGGTATTTTCAAGAAAATTAAAGGGTGGCATAAAAATCTGATAATAAGCATATTAAAAACTGACTATTAAAAATTAATAGGACTAATCTATTCACTATCCTATCCAATTCCATTAATTTATAAATAAACAAGATATTCCATACAGCATTTTTCCTATGTATCCCTCTTTTCATTAATGAACCACTGGTATCTTTACCAAACCTGGCAAGGAGCGTAATGTTCCATGTTGCAATGTCCTAGAATAATAGTAAGGCTGAAGAATTGAAATCTATGACTTGATGGCTGAACGGCAATTTTCATCCGTTCACTGCTTCCGCGAAAAGGGGGGGGAAAGGCGTGGGCGCATGTTTTGTTCTCTCAAAATGTCCAGTTGGTTTTTTTAATCGTGCCATAATACACAGATGAACTGGAGCGAGAAGTACAGGCTGCTGTTGACCTTCACAGACAGACAATTTTCATTTCGAAACCACTCTTCCAAACTCCAGTAATAATGAAATATGAGACAAGTCAGAATGAAATACTTCCATATCTTTTAAACTCACTTTCTCTTTCAGAAAAAGGAGTTGCAGGGTTAGTTTATGGTAGGGGAAAAGTCCAAAATTGGATACTTCCAACATTTTTTTAAAAAAATAAAGAAAATCTAATTATTAAGCAATAAACTGAACGAAATGACAATGGAGCAACAGGTGAAACTCTGAACTAGAGTGATAATGTTTGGTCAGAAGAGATGGAAAACATCCAAAAGTCCTCCTCCAAAGTCAGTGTGTGGGTATGTGTGTGGGTGTGTGTTTGTGCGTGTGTTACCAACACAGAGAATCCCTGACTACCATGTGGAAAACAGCAGCAATCCCTCAGTGAAACCTTTACTACAGTCTAGTTTCTCTGAACTTCTTTTTCTAACCAAGGGTCTTCAAACTTGGCAAGTTTAAGACTTGTGGACTTTAACTCCCAGAATTCCTCAGCTAGCATGACTAGATGAGGAATTCTGGGAGTTTAAGTCCACAAGTCTTAAAGCTGTCAAGTTTGAAGACCCCTGTGAATCTAACCTCTCAAGACAAAGACAGTTAACCATAATCTGATGACCAAGGAAGGTTGGGGCTCAGATCATTATGCTGGTTTATGATTTTTCAGAGTGGGGGAACACTGTGGAAAACCATGATATTGATATTTGGACTGGATTATTCCAATTTATTTATTTATTTATTTTATTTTGTCAATCACAAGATAACAGGTATAAGTATATACATAGTTATGAATACATGAAATGGGGACATATAAGAAAACTAAAAGAAACATTAGGACAGGGATGGTAGGACAATTGGTGCGCTTATGCACACCCCCTACAGACCTCTTAGGAAAGGGGTGAGATCAATAGTACAAAGTCTAAGGTTAAAGTTTTTGGGGTTTGGGGAAGAAACCACAGAGTCAGGTAGAGTATTCCAGACATTGACCACTCTGTTGCTGAAGTCGTATTTCCTGCAATCAAGTTTGGTGCGGTTAACCTTGAGTTTGTATCTATTGTGTGCTCTTGTATTGTTATGGTTGAAGCTGAAGTATTCATTGACAGGTAGGACATTGAAATATATAATTTTGTATACTATACTTAGATCGGACCGAAAATCTAGTTCTAGATTTTCTAGGTCTAGAATTTCAAGTCTGGTGGCATAAGGTATTCTGCAACAAGTAGAGGAGTGGAGAACTCGTCTTGTGAAATTCTCAACTGTATTAATATCAGATACATAATGTGGGTCCCAGACTGATGAGCTGTATTCGAGTATTGGTCCAGCAAATGTTTTACATGCCCTAGCTAGTAGTGTGATATTACCAGAGAAAAAGCTACGTAGGATTAGGTTAACAACTCTTAATGCCTTTTTGGCTATGTAGTTACAGTGGGCTCTTGAGAAAGGAATGCAGCTAAAAAGGAAAATTCTGAATCCACAAAGGCAGGGGAAAGAAATGGAGGTTCTGAGAAAGGCCATCTGCAAATTGGCTGTGACAAATATACAGCAGGTGGCACCTGGAAACTTGCCCGGAATATTGTACCATCTCGGAATTGACAGCTTGCTGAATCCCCCTGGGTCATATAAGCCTGGCCACTAAGGGTTTGAGGCTATGGTATTTGAAAGGCAGAAGGAAGAAAAACATGTCAGCTAAAAGGTTTATATCAGTGCATCCCAACCTTGGCAACTTTAAGATATGTAGACGTCAACTCTCACAATCCTCCAGCCAGCCATGAGAATTTTGGGATTTGGAAGTCCACATGTGTTAAAAAGTAGTCAAGGTTGGGAACGACAGTATTGGTTTAGATGAACATGGAGACCAAACTGGTTAGAAGAATAGCAGGAAAGAGGTGAGGTGAGAGGTGAGGTCAGAGGTGAGGAGAGGAGGAAAGGGAAGGGAAGGGAAGGGCAGGCAAGGAAGACACAGGAAGGGAAAGGACACAGGTATGTGGATTGAATATAATGATAAAGTCATAAACAGTTGATTGATTTTGTACGTGCAATTCTTATCTGGAATTCAGCTCAGTACTTTAAAGAATGCTATCCTAACCCGAAAAACTCACTATTTCTTTTTTTTCTTTCTTATGTCACTACAGCTGCTCAAACTTCAGGAAACTCTGGAATTGTGCCTTATGTGAATGCATCAGGTAGCACTTATTATGTCAACCTTTAGAGTTGCCTTAATCACTGCATTTAACTGGGACTCCTAGCTCATCAGCTAAAAACAAATATGCCATTCCTTTCAATTCTTGAAGGAAGAATTATTAAGAAAAAAATGAGGAGGAGGAAGAGGAGGATTTTTTTGATAGGAATCAGTAGAATTGAGCCCCATTTGGGATGAAATGAACAGTAAAGCAGGACTCTAGGAAAAAAGTAAGCAGAAATGCAGGGCAAACTTAGCACCTTCTTAAGGAACAAATCCAGTAGAGGATTTTGATTAGCAAAATTATTGCAGGGATGAAATTATTGTAGGGATGAAGGCAGCTCATAATAAGCTGCCACCAATAGATAAAGTTTACTCTGAAGCTGGGTCTCAACCAGTGCTTAAGTGCCAAATTCCATCACTGCAGCTGTCATAGATTAATCATGGGTTATGCCATTCTGTATTAGCATTTATATGCAATTTTGATATAGGGAATGAATAGGGTAGTAGTTGATAAGACAGAGGCGCTTCGGTTGCCATACAAGAAAGGGAAACCAATATATTTGGGAGGCACTTGAGGGAGGATAAATTAAGAGGAGATATGTCAGCTTCCTTCAGACAAGTTGGAATGAAGAATTTGAACAAATGGGTGGAAAGTGCAGAGTTACTGCAACATGGGGAAAGGCAAGAGGGGCTTGGAGGTATAATGGATCCTCAGATACCTTCCTTGGTGTGTCCTGGACTTCCTGCCTCATCTGGCTTGTTAAAAAAAAAAAAAGGAAGGTGGTATACTGCAAAATAAAGCAACCATCTCTAGCTTCATAGTTGTTTCCCAGAATGCCTTTGGGCCACACCAAGAACTCAGAAGGGTCAAGAGAAGTCACCCAGATGTTGCTGTGTCTGCGGGATGTCGAGATGTCCGATCGCAGACATCTTGGCAGCTGTTTTTTAGCCAATCTGCATCATCCTCTCAATAAATCTAACTGTCAGGATTCCAGCACTTAACCCCATTTAAATCATGAGTCTCGAGCCAAACTTCCAAAACTTCAAAAGGATTTATTGGGAGTTAAAATGGCCGGCACTGCCTGGGTGTAGCTGACTCTGAGACACATCATTCATTGTCACCCTTGACCCTGGTTTTCCCCCATCCCTCTGGGTGTATCATAATTCATATTCTCCAATGGGACACATCCATAGCCAAGAGTCATCAATCATGCTGTCCAGTTAGAATTTTGCGTGGCAGAAACTTCGGTCACCTAGTTACTATCTTTGAAAACATTTATGGAATGCACTTTCGGTTTGCAAGCTGCTGCACTGCTCCTCCCTCCCTTTCTGTTGGCAACTCTAAAAAGACCAGAGAAATATTTAATGAGTTGATGCTAACATTTGGGCCACATCAAGAAGTCATAAGGGTCAAGAGAAGTCACCCAGGAGATGTTGCGGTGTCTGAGGGATGTCGAGATGTCCAATTATAGACATCTTGGCAGCCATTTTGTGAACCCATCCCTGTCACCCTCTCATAAATCCAACCCGAAGAGACCATCGATTGAATCCCCTCAAAACTGGCCTGTCCCTCCTATCCTTGGATGCTGGGCAGGGATGGCTAGACATCCGAGACCCCTTCCTCAGATCCAAAACGGTCTCTGTTCTCTCATTGTGTTTTGTTACAGATGAAGTGCGAATCCTGAATCAGCAGAATGTGAGGCCCAGAGATGAGCAGTAGCTACTGCAACAACACCTCAGTGACCATGAGCGTCAATGAGGTGTCCAGTTTCCCACTGACCCTGGAGCAGAAAACCGGTTTCGCCTTTGTGGGGATCCTGTGTGTCTTTCTGGGACTTTTGATCATCCGATGCTTCAAAATCTTATTGAACCCTTACAGCAGTATGCCTTCCTCCACCTGGGAGGGCGAAGTTGAAGGGCTCGATAAAGGAACATTTGAATATGCTCTTGCATGAAGCAAAATCCTCAAAACGTGTCTTGCCTTAATCCCGATTTCTTTTCTCCCCCCTCCCGAAGTGGTGGAATTCGAAACATTTGTAATTGACGGCCATGTTTGGAAGCTGTGGCGGTAGAATTTTTTTGATTAAATAAAGCTTTGTGGCAAACTCAGTTAAACCACTTATATTATTAGATGTGGTTGTTGTTTTTTTTGACTGGGAGATGTTTCAGGGAGATCTTCATTTGGAGAATAAAAAGGAAGAAGAGAGATCATTCACTATGAGTAGGAAAAAAATACCAGAACTTAACAGAATTTTACAGGGCTCTTAGAGGTCTTCTAGTCCAACCCCTATACCATTCCGGACAAATGGTTGTCCAGTCTCTTCTTAAAAACTCAGAACTTCTGGAGACAAGTCGTTCCATTGGTTACTTGTTAATTGTTCTCACTGTCAGGAAATTCGTCCTCATCTCTAAGTCAGTTCTCTCCTCGATTAGTTTCGATCCATTGCTTCTTGTCTTGCCTTCAGGTGCTTTGGAGGATTAATAGTTTAAGTCAGTGGTGAGATTCAAAAAAATTTACTCCCGGTTCTGTGGGTGTGACTTGGCTTGGTGGCCGTGGCTTGGTGGTTGTGGCTTGGTGAGCGTAGCAGGGGAAAGATACTGCAAAATCCCCATTCCCTCCCCACCCCACTAACCTGCTTTCCAGCTCCGTTCTCCTGTGCAGGGCAACCAAAGAAGACCCAGCCAATCAGCTGGGACTCAATGGGAGGCAGAGAGGAGATGGGGGCGGGGCCAGTCAGAGGTGGGATTTGCCAGTTCTCTGAACTACTCAAAATTTCCCCTACTGGTTCTCCAGAACTGGCCAGAACCTGCTGAATCCCACTTCGGGTTGGAACCAATATTTCATTTTAACCCTCTTTACTTTCATTAAAGTATGCTCTGAGAACCATTCAGATAAGGCCAATCAGCTCAGACAAACCGCTCTTCATCTCTCTAATTTAATACTGCGCCATTTGCTTTATAATCTAGACAGATGACAACTGAGGGAATTGTGATTCTGTCATCTAAATGAAATGCCACTCAAACCATACCAGAATTTTAACAAGAAAAACCAGGAGGAACATGTAGTACAAAAATATAGGCTCAGATGAAGCCAGAAATAGGAACATCATAATAAGGAAAATATTAGTCTGTGCAGAGATGGACAAACTAACTTTAGAAATCAAAGATAAGGGTGAGGCAGAGTATTATGAAGCCTGGAGTAAAATGTATCAATGGCTAGAGTCAAGGAAAAAGAAAGAAAGGGTTGACGCTTTATAGGAATGAAAGTTAAAGTTTTGTAAACCAAAGAGAATGGAATATAATGGACAAATACGAGATGATATGAATGCATGATTATAAAAGATGGTCGTAAATAGGTATATAATTGTAGATAAATGTAAATAGAAATAATATGCAGCTAGTACTATACTAATAACATAAGGGAAAAAGGAAATTAACTGTTATGTGTATCTCTATAATATAGTATGGCCAAAGTGATGGCCAAGAAAGTCTCATTGTGTTCAATTGTTTTTAATGTTTATTCAATAAAATTTATTTAAAAAGAAAGAAAGAAATATGAACATAAGGCAGCACAGCACTGTTAAAAACACACAAAACATATATCAATTTTTGTGCTTATTCCTATAAATACTTAGATTTCTGAATGGGATTTTAGTAATATATGTGTTTTACAAGCATATATTGAATATGTTTTGTCTAATCTTTCACAATTATTGTAAACAACCTAGAATTTAAGGAGGAGCTAGAAACATCTCTCTTTTTTTGTAAATAATTGACTGAGAATGATTTTGTGTGGATTTGCCACTAGTTAAGTACATTTTGTACACATACTTTTTTTAAATTGAAGAACTATGTTTCAGGATATGAATCTACCACACTTAGGTCAATTCACACATTATAATGTAAGACAGAATTCTTTTACACAAAATTTGAGATGTCAGAGCAGAATTAAGCACCATCAAATGTGACAATAACCTGTACACGAAACATTGGCGCAAGAGGAAATCCTTCTTCGCTATCTATTTTCCAAATCCAACACAAGAGTAATAGTTATCATTTTTTGTGCACCTACTAAGTAAGCAAAGCCACTCAACTAACTGTAGTGTTGAATTAATTGGCATAAGATTGAAGTGTGATTCTCTTTCTGATCACTGATTTTAGATTTAAACTTACATTTGTGTGATTCTAAAAAGAGACTATAAATATCCAGCACTGTCACGATGGCTGTAGACCTCTCTTAATTGAAACAACCATAAAAAATAAATTGGATTCTGCTGCTTTTTAATTGTTAGCGTCTCCCTTCAAATATTTTTAATGTTTTATATTACATGATTTAAATGCTGCCTGAGTGTCTAGATTTATTGATTGTATACTTGATCAGCAAAATTCAAGTAATATTTTGTCTCTCAATTAGCAATAAAATGAGAGTTGAAATATGAAATATTTACAATCATAATTATTCTGTCCTATTGTTGGGGCAAGATTTGCTTTATTGCTGTCCATTTTTCATTTAATTTTTAAACAAGTGTGTATGGTCATCCATCTGTTAGATGGAATTTAACGTTATATTGGCTAGCCCAACTAGACATATCTGCAATATATATATATAGCATTTTTACTGAAGCAAACATTTTTTGATTCCCAGCCACACATTGCTAAACCAAGCCTGGGGAATAATGGCTGCCAATGACCTTTCTCTGCTTCAAGGGTAAAAATAAAAATAAAATGTATTAGCCTGAATATTTAAGGACTTTTTCACACTGCTGGATAAAAGTTATTTCAGTAGCACATGACTGCTTGGGCATATGCTGTTGCTGTTTCATCTGTCATTTATAAACTTAAAACAGTAGTGGTTAAGATTTTGATGAGCATGTAAATGACTTTCATTAGATCCACTAACTTTCGGTAAGAGACCAATGCAAGATTGGGCTCCTACTATTCAAAGTATTAATGAGTTCATTACAAGCTAATATTTAACAGACTGAAATGTTCCTCGGGGCTAAGGGTAACCATGGCTTGTCTTCTGAATTCCAGGATTGGCTGACTTCTTTGCTAATTTATAGAGAGACCAGTAAAGTATGGTCCACAATAAAGGACGCTTAATTTCCAACCCCCACAAATAAGAAACAAAAGTACCATTTCATTTAACAGAGTGCCAGAAGCAGCTAAAACTACCTTGGATATGGTAGCTGATTTTATACCTACTCTGAATATACTTCGAGACGTAGAGCTGCAGCAAACAGGCTCCTGAAAACACATGTTGTGCCAATAGTTGGTTAAGAGGTAAGGTTTTTATGTATTTCATTTCCAGCTAGGATTAAAAGTCGTTCCTAATTTATGTTTGAAAATCTCTTCCCTATTTTGAAAACAGCTCATCTGTAACAAATAAACCTTTTTATGGGAAGAATCAGACTACATTTTCACATTTAAAAAATCCCAACAATCAAATTGGTAAGTGTAAGTTATACCAATCACTATCTTGAGAGAAAATGGCTTCAGTGATGCATATGCTGTTGCTAAAGTACAATTTTTATCACGCTTAAATTTGTGCCAGATGTTCAGAGACATGCTGGATATTTGAATATTCACACATGTTCTAGAAATCTAAATGTGGGCATTATTTGTGTGCTGTTGTAGGTTTGTAACAAGGAAACTGATGTCTTTTCCCCCTCTTTTTCCCCCTGCTTGGATGTCAGATTAAAAAATGACTGGTATCCTTTACATTTTTCTTCTCAACCATCTTCTGTTTCCAATAGTTACTTTTAGTCTTCAGTTTAATAGCTTAAAAGTCAGGCATAAATTTCACTTTACAGAAGACTGTACAGTAGAGAAGAAAATTAAATCTATTTTAAATTAAGAGCAGCAATAGAAAGGCAGTGCAGAACAACTGATAATCAGCCATTTGTTACCAGAGTTATTTGCTCTTTGTTTGCTCTAAATATTCTTTTTCCTTCAGAGCAGAGTTTCTTAAACATTTTAAAAATTTTACCTCCCCGCTTTTAAAATATGGGGTACCCCAAAATAGGTTTTGTATGGGTTGTGCTTATCAATATTTACCAAATTAAACATTAAATTCGTTGCCACTACTGATTCTCAGTAGTGTTTTAATACTGTATGTTTTGTTCAACCTAGGATGGCAAATTATTTTGATTTAGAAGATTCCTGAGATGGCCTTGGGGAACCCCCCCAAAAAAGTACTAGACCACGTTTTGCTCTAGAAGTAAAAAAGGAACAAGATTCTCATGAAATATAGAGTAAGAATAATTTCGAATGGAAAAATGGATACTTGCCTCCTTTCATCACTTTATCATATCTTCTCTGTTTTAAGTTGTCAATAATAATTGGGAGGGGGAATCAAGATCATAACTTTTGTTTGACTTTCAAGTAACCTGTAGTCTGGATAACCAGGTGGGAGGGCTGAGTGGACAGGTGAACAGACCATCTTTTTGTTTTATATTTAGTTAAAACAACATGCATTGATTTTTAAAACTGCTCCCCCAAAATCTTGGATTTTCTTCTGGATTCATTCATAAACATTTACTGTACGATTTAGAAAGATCCAGATCACAAGAACCTGAAAAACACAGCTGTTCTTTCCTCCTTAAGCAGCTTCACAACTACCATTTTAATAAAAAAATAACCAGGAAATTTTCGGATTGTAAACTTGGTAGGTACAGATTGCTCTCAGCGAATGAGTATATTTGACTCATGAAATCAGCACAAGGTGGGAATTGCTAATGAGTACTAACCCCTTGTCATTAAACTGAGGCAGAAGATAGAAGGAGGTAATTCAGAGAAAGAAGCACTGAAAAAGTCTTCCCAATTACCCCTTCCTGCCTTCTCTGTTTTAACCCTAAATTTCCATTCCTTCCTTTAATACAAAATACTTTTTCTCCCAACACTATTTCTTCTAGTTAGTTTCCATTGCAAAAGAAAAACTGTCCTTAAGAGAAAAATTAAGGAAAAATAATATTTGGGCGAGAAATGCAAACTTTAGGTTCTGCCCTTTTTTGTTATTATGGTGTTTTAAAAATTATTTTGGGATTGGAAGAAATAAATAACCCCTGAAATTAAAATTGCTCAAACATTAACTAAACTCAGTGTTGAAGATCATACTTCTCTAAAAAATGTTGTTCCTCTATTTTAATTTCTAATCATCTAATTTTAAAATACCAGAATGCTACCTGTTGACCAACATTGATCAGTAATGGATCTAGGCTTCTATTTCATGTACTTCAAGGCATAAACTTCTGGAAAGCTTATTTTATCATCTCTATAAAATGGGAACATAGCGTGAAAGAAGTACAAAATAAGTTCTTGGTTTTAAAAACAGTCAGCAGCTGAAATTTTTTGTAGTCATTTACCCGTTGTGTTACCTGTTATAATTTATCTTAATGTTTAGAGATAAATTAGCTCTTTTCAAAAAAAAAATTCCTGTATTTGAAGGGAGAGTGAAGAGCTTATTTTCACCTATAGTACAGAACATCTGCAGAAGTGGCCGCTAAATGAATCACAAAGGATCATCTAGACAACCCTGCTGAAAAAAAAATCTGACAACTCACAACAGTGATATCGGTGAAATAAAGACTGGTTATCCGCAACTATGAATAATTCTCCAAATGTATTTTTGGACCCGCATTTGCACAGATTCCAGGTTAATGTCATTAATGAAAGCCATGAGAACTCAGTTCATTCTCAGGGAGACCCCGACGCCCAACATTATGAAGAGACTTCTTTCGCTAAAGACGCCACTAAGAGGCTCCACGTCAGCTACAGGTCTGGAACCCAAGAAACTTATGACCGTTTCTTCCAAAATGGTGACACTGCCAAAACAGATGGAAGCTTCCATCCGTACGACACACATAGTAACACCTATTATCTAAAAACCTTTGGGCATAATACCATGGATGTTGTGCCAAAAATTGATTATTACCAGAACACCGGAAGCATCAGAGGAGCCAAAATGAACCGGCCAAGTCTGATGGATATTCACGAACACTTGGCAAAGGTATGTCAAAAGAAAATTAAGGAAAACTTTATTTGGTCTTCCTTAAACACTTCCTTCTAAGGAAAGGCTTTCTTGGGAGTCCTAAAAATGTGAAAAGACCAAAGGTTTCCTTCTTCTGGGACATTTGTAAATTGCACAAGTATAGTTATGGAATACAAAACATCTGAGATTGATTTTCCCCCCAAATATTTGCTGTAGTAATAAAGGAGAATATTTGTCCCTCAGGGTTGACATGAAGGGTCCCTGGTGTTCTCTGAGTTTGCCTGTTTTCCTGCAGATGTTTCATTAACCAACTAGGTAACTTCATCAGTGCTAGTGAGGAGTATGGTTTGCTGTAAGTTTATATTCTAGTGTCAGTGTTGGTTGGGGCGGTCTTAGAGGTTCATTGGTTGGGCTGTTTTCTGATGGTTTCTTTGGCAGTTTCTTGATTGGGGTATTGCTTACTTAATTGTTGGTCTGATGTTAACCTTGGAATTAATCTATGTTGCGCTGGGTGCTGATGGAGAAGTGCTGGAGTCTTTTTGTTCTATTTTGGGCTGATATATTGTTTCTTTCGCATAGTCTATAGATGTTGTTCATGTCCATGGCTGATTTGCCAGAATGTGCTAGGCTTCTAGAAATTTCCAGGCCTTTTTGGACTTGAATGGTCACATTTTCCCAATCCAAACTATGGTTAAATCTGTCTATTTATTGTGAACTTAAATTAAATTATTTCCCAACATATAGACAGATTTAACTATAGTTTCAGTTGGGAAAATGTGACCATCCCTGAGAGATATGTCAGTTTAGCAGGACTTGAATTAGCAGTTTTTAGAACCTGCCTTCTAAATATAAACATTTTATTTAATTGTTTGTGAATATAAATACACACATATATAAATACATGTATTTATGTGTGTAAACATATATATGCATATATGTGTGTCTGTGTGTCTATGTGTCCAGTATATGTATGTGTGTGTAGCCTTTCCTGCTGTTGTAGCTGCCCTTTGAGATGAGGTTGACCCGAAAGCTCTCAAACATTTGCTATTTATTTATTTCCCACTTTTATTATTTTTACAAATAACTCAAGGAGGCAAACATCTTCTCATATTTTCTCCACATCAACAACCCTGTGATGTAGGTTGGGCTGAGAAAGAGTGACTGGCCCAAGGTCACCCAGCTGGCATTCAAGGCTAAGACAAAACTAGAACTCACAAATCTCCTAGTTTCTAGTTTGATGTTATAAATTACTAGACCAAATTGACTTTCTGCATTCTGTAAACTTGTCTTAATTACACAACACCCTTTATATTTTCTTCTTGTATATTCTATTTCTACTTCATATAAGAAGAGGCAAAGAGATGTGGACAAATGCAAACTGTTGGACATATGAACTAGCACTGCTCATCTCTTTACACCTGATATATTTGAACCTAGCTATCTTTTTTAAAAAAACAAAAAAAATAATTTTACACTTGATACATGCTGTGGGTTGTTCTGCTCTTATGGATTTCCACCTATACACAACATCATTTCTTTGTTATGAATTCCAGTAAAACAAGCTATTTTGTTTAAAACTGTCTGACTAGAATATCACAGTGACTTCGGGTTCAGTGGACAAATTAAATAAAACAGATGGCAAGTCAGAAGAAGCCGAATTCCGCAAGGAAGAAGAAACTAAAGGCATAGTGAAATTTGGATGGATGAAGGGTGTCCTGGTAAGCAGCATTTATCTCGTGACTGTACAAGTACAGAACATCTGCTTTTAAAATTTTAAACAGTTGGTCGTGCAACCTGAGTAATTCCATATGGCAGAAAAAGTAGATAGATACTTCCACTGTTTTTTTTAAATGAGATTTTCATATTCATCCCCAGCAATGAATATGTATGAGGCTGATTTGAAGTAATCCTTTTATATGACTAGTTCTTTACATCTCTGTTCTTATTCTTTTTTTTAAAAAAAACATTCAAATGCTAACATTGTAATTTTTACACTGAAATTTCTACTTTAAGCAGATAATGACTGTTCTTTCAAAACAACTCCTTTCTAAAGATATTTTATAGAATTTAGGTTCTTTTTATTTCAAGCTGTTACAGCTTTTAAACTTTTCAATGCATTCATTCTTTTTTCATAGAACTGTTTTTACCCATTTTAAACCTGTTGGTTATATGTTAATACAATTATTTTTGTTTAATATTTAGGTGAGGTGCACATTGAACACCTGGGGTGTAATGCTATTTATTCATCTGTTGAACATTTCCAATGCATTTGATGCATTTCAACTGTTCAATGCATTTTTAATGCATTCGGATTTTTTCACACCACCATTTTTATCCATTTTAAACCTGTTGCTTTCTGCATTTATATGTTGATACCATTATTTTTGATTAATATTTAGGTGAGATGCATGCTGAACATCTGGGGTGTAATGCTATTTATTCGTCTTTCCTGGATCATTGGTCAAGCTGGAATTGGTAGGTGTTTTTTTTTAAAGTATGGTATACATTTTTATTATTGCCAGCAGAAACTTCTGTTACTTCAAACTGCCTACATGTTATAGTCTTGAATAATAGCTACCATGGGGATTGAGGTTACTAAACTGTCTAGTATATGACTGGACAAGCTCTACAAAAGAATTTGTAAAATGTTAGCAAAAAGTATATGATAGATAGACAGACAGACAGATAGACAGACAGACACAGTGGTGGGATTCAAAAAGTTTTACTACCAGTTCTGTGAGCGTGGCTTGGTGGGCATGGCAGGGAAGGATACTGCAAAATCCCCATTCCCTCCGCACCCACTAACCTGCTTTCCAGCTCCATTCTCCTTGCAGGGCAACAAAAGAAGACCCAGCCAATCAGCTGGGACTCAATGGGAGGCGGAGAATAGATGGGGGTGGGGCCAGTCAGAGGTGGCATTTGCCGGTTCTGTGAACTACTCAAAATTTCGACTATTGGTTCTCCAGAACTGGTCAGAACCTGCTGAATACCACCTCTGAATGGATAGATAGATGATAGATGATAGATAGATAGATGGATGGATAGATAGATAGATAGATAGATAGATAGATAGATAGATAGATAGATAGATAGATAGATGAAGGAAGGAAGGAAGGAAGGAAGGAAGAAAGAAAGAAAGAAAGAAAGAAAGAAAGAAAGAAAGAAAGAAAGAAAGAAAGAAAGAAAGAAAGAAAGAAAGTTTTTAATAAATTGGGCAGAAAACCTAGAGTTGTAGAATTGTGTATACCTGCTCGCATATATAGATATATAGATATAGATAGGACTATTCCTGAAGTTTAAAGGATTCCCACTATTTTTCTACCATAAAAAATGTATGAGACCTCTATGTGCACCCCAGCCTATCTTCTGTTATCAATGCTTACCAGTTTTCAAAGATAAAAGAAGAATCTTCTCGGTGATCCATAATTTTCTGAAATTCAGCATAAAAATTGTTTCCTCAAAAACAGTTCATTCAAAGCATCTGACTGAGATTTTAGAGTACTATAAAAACTAGCATCAATGAAACAGATATTCTCCTAAAACAAAAACAATTTCATCAAAACACGTTTTAATTTCTCTTGCAAACAGATTTAAAAAAACAAACATTTACAGGGATTTTATAGTTTTTTTTCTTAGAGTTCCTTGGAATTTTCCCATGTCCCTAATCATGGAAACTTTGAAAGGCTATCCATCTACTTTTAAAAGAACAAGGAACAGGCAGGAAATAAGCAGAGGAGAAGGAACTTTTGCCCATCAACACAACTTTACAAGTTTGGCAATACGCCCAACCGTAGGGTGCTTAGAGAGTTTATGAAGCATAGCAAATGAAGCCTTTGCTGCTGGAAATCCATGGAAGTATGTGCCTTGCCATGCGATTCTGCATATTAACATTGCCAAGACTTTGCTCGGGGGTGTCATGCAAAATTGGGTTTTGGGGTTGTTGGTTTTTTTTAATTGTAGCTTAGTAACTTATTACCATCATCAAGGAGCATTACTTTGTTCTAAGGTATGAAAACAGCTAAAGGCAAGAGTAATTCATTTAAATGTTATTTAATGACCTTGCAACTGGGTTTTTAATCTAAACTTTAATCAGAGCTCAGTCTTAGTCAGGAATCAGAGCAGTTGCAATGAGCCAACATGGCATCTTTCATTCTGAAATTATGATTTGCCAGTCATCAAATTTTAAAATGAAGTCTCATCTTTTGGGGGATGGGAAGGGTTAGGGTTAGGATAGGGGGGAAAAAATAGGCAAAATAGCTTTTTGCTGTCTTTCCTTCAGTCTGTATAAATATATAAGAACAGACAGTCCTTGATTTGCAATCGTTAATTTACTGACTGTTCACAGGCACTGAAAAAGGTGACTTATGATCATTTTTCACAAGACTGATGCAGCAGCTTCATGGTCACATGATCAGAATTCAGGCAGTTAGCAACTGGCTTGTTCTTATGACGGTTGCAGTGTCCCAGGTTCATATGCTCCCCTTTTACGTCTTTCTGACAAGTAAAGTCAACGGGGAAGCCAGATTCACTCTACAACTGTTTTGCTAACTGAACACCTGCAGTGATCCACATAACAACTGTGGCAAGAAAGGTCATAAAATGGGGGCAAAACTCACTTAGCAATTGTCTCTCTTAGCAACCAAAATTGGGGAATCAATTGTAGCCATAAGGTGAGGACTACCAGTATGAGTTTAACTTTAGAATAAGTAGAGGAGGGTTATTTCCCTAAGTGTGTTGGTTTAATTCGGTCTTTATAGCATTGGTCTGTTCATATATTGTACATAAATGTGGCTATTCAAAAAAAGTTTGGAGGTGACACTAATGCTCCTGTTTGACTTAAGGGAAAGTACAATGTTTTCCCCCCACTACAGATAATCCTCAATTTAATGTCATTCATTTAACAGTGGTGCAAAGCTACAACATTGGCTTTGCTGGACTAAGAACTGATGGGAACTGGAGGAAGAGATTCTGTGATGGGGATTCTATGGAGATTCTCAGTCATCCAGGTCATGGTTGTCTCAAAGGCCCTTTTTCAAGAGGCAACTGGACTTTCTGTTTGTTTGTTTTTCCTTTGAAGACGTTTCGCTTCTCATCCAAGAAGTTTCTTCAGCTCTCACTGGATGCACCTTCCATTCCCCACCATCCAATCAGAGCTGAAGAAGCTTCTTGGATGAGAAGTGAAATATCTTCAAAGTAAAAACAAACAAACAGAAAGTCCAATTGCCTCTTTTAAAGGCACCTTTGGAGGAAGAGAGAAATGGATGAATGAATCAACTCAGGAGGTTACATTGATGAATATTCTGCTAATATTCTGACCCACCTACTGATTTATCTGCTGATCAGTCACTGGGACCAGAGTTTTAATCTTTCGAGGTTTCAGAGTCATGCTAGACACCATCCTCAGGGAACTTCTCTCTCAACAGAATGAGGATGCGCTCCGGCATGAGTCCAAAAACTTGGAAAAATTTTTTAAAAAATTACTACCAGTTCTGTGGACACAGCGGCTTGGTGGGCGTGCCATGGCTTGGTGGACATGGCTTGGTGGGTGTGGCAGGGGAAGAATACTGCAAAATCTCCATTCCATTCCCTCCACACCCCCACTAACCTGCTTTCCAGCTCCGTTCTCCTGTGCAGGGCAACCAAAGAAAATCCAGCCAATCAGCTGGGACTCAGGAGGCAGAGAAGAGATGGGGGCGGGGCCAGTCAGAGGTGGTATTTGCTGATTCTCCGAACTACTCAAAATTTTCGCTCCTGGTTCCCCAGAACTGGCTGAATACCACCTCTGCTCTGGTCCCAGTGACTAACCCAGCTTGGATTCTGTAACATTACCTTGGGACATGTCTATTTGCCTTTGTATGATAAATGTTCTGGCTTGCAGAGATGCTCACTTCTATTACAATTTAGACATTTTAATCCCAGTGTCCCAGTGCTCTTCAGGCTATCAAGGCTCTTAATCCTTGTCCCAGTAGCTTATTTAACATTTATATTACATGGATTTAAATGGATCTACAGTAAAGGCGAGAAAGGAGTTCCTCCAGCAGCGGGGATAAAGATACTTTTTCCGTGAAAAGTGGATTCCTTCTCATTTAAACCGCTACCTCAGAGAACCATTTTGAAAAGTTGCAAGACCGTTGATTATATTTTGCCATCTTCTCCTTGCTGACAGGTCTTGGAGTTATCATAATCCTTCTTGCTACCGTGGTTACTTCCATTACTGGCTTGTCAACTTCTGCAATAGCAACTAATGGTTTTATCCGTGGAGGTAAAATAATAATAATAATTCTATAGGGTTTTTCCCTGTTCCACACAAAGATCTGAATTAGTTCCCTGTTTATTGTCTTGTAAATCAAAAGTCCTCCACTGTAATAAGCAGCCTAGGCCATGTTCATCCCAAGAACCAACAGGTAAGTCATAAGCACAACCCAATTAACCTTCTATAATTAATTAATTTGCAAACAAAAAGCCGGGTTTGGTTCATGAAGGTCTCAAGACCAATGGAAGAATGGAATCCATTTTTTTTCCAGATTTTTCTTTCTTTTTTCCAAAAAAACAAATCAAATAAAAAATTACAGGTTGCATTTCCTGGAATGGGCTGGACATGAAGACCATTATTCCGTTCCCTAAAAGGTATTAATTCATTCTTCTGCTTTTTTTAAAAAAATTGTTTATACGCTATCCATGAGAGCCAAGGCAGTCAACTCCAATGGAAGCAGGATCCAAAATTCTTGACAGGTATTTCTTTAACTGGAATGAATAAGGATTGTGCATCAACTATTGTCAGCTTCAGTCAAACCTTCCCTTGAGCGATGGCTTCTTGCGCAAGGATACCAGTTTCCTGTTCATGGATTTTAAAGTAAACGATGTAACCAAGGTACTTGGGTCAAAGATCTCTTTTGGCACTTTTTCAGGTCTTGGAATCGTAGTCATTTGCCTGAGTGTGGTTGTTACAACCTTAACAGGTATTTCCATGTCTGCCATATGTACCAATGGAGTGGTAAGAGGAGGTAAGTCCAAATGAAGGAGAATATTTGTAGTTCAGGGTTGAAATGACGTGTCCTTGGTAGTCTCTGAGCTTGGTGCTTTTCTTGCAGACGTTTCATTACCCAAACTAGGTAACATCATCAGTGCTAGACTTAACACTGATGATGTTATATAGTTTGGGTAATGAAATATCTGCAAGAAAACCACCAAGCTCAGAGAGCACCAAGGAGGTGAGTCCATTTGCTGTTGGGATAGAAAATATGGTTTCTTCTGGGCAAATGATCACCCAATAAATGAGCACAGAACTAAAATACAGCAGGATGTAATATCTGAGCCATAAAGAAACATTTCTGATATAGAGAGGAGGATAGCAAATTAGAAGACTTGTAGAAGAACAACACCTTTTAAAAAGTATTTAAAAAGTATCTTTAAAAAAGTATTTTTAAAAGTTAAAAAAACCTAATACTTTCTAAAAAAATGAGCCGAATCAGTGGAGGTTTAAACATCTGTTTAAAGTAATTGTGAAATTACTTTCCATTAGAAAAAAAACAGATTTAGATGGTGTAGCTAAATAAAATTCTTAATTTTGCAAGAGTTGAGGAATAAAATAAATAGAAGGACATTGCTCCTGTTTGAAGTGTACTGTATAGGAAGAGACTTAAGCTGCTTTCTTATCTGCTGCCCTCCTATAATTCTCATTATTTTTAAACCAGCATGAACCTATTGGGCACCAGCTTAAAAAAGATGCTCGAGCATTTAAATCATGAGTGGCTACTACCTCTTGTAAAGTTTTTCAACACTGTATTTCATGAAATCCAAAGAATCCGAACTGGCAAGTTGCACACTGAATATTTGAGATTGTCCTGCAGACTCGGAGAAAATTCGACTCTATCTCATCTCTTTGTGTTTTTAAAACTAGCATTGTGATACTCCTGAATATAAAGAGATTATTGTGAACAATTTACATAGGGAAATTCTATAGAGTCACCTTGAGAAGGCAGGTGGAGAACGCTTTGCTATGTTTTGACATATGTTCCCATTCATTTCAAGCTTTTTATGCTTTATATAGAATCTGTTCAAATGAAAACAGAAACTTTTAAAAAGGCTTAGTAGAATGAAACAAAACCTTAACATACTTTGCTAACTTTCAGCCTGTTTTTAGAAGAAGTCATAATGCATCTCCTAACCCAAAACGTTGCTTTGTAACGTCACGATATCCTAGTCACATTCAATGGAAAGGAATCCTCGAATTACAACCACAACTGACCCTGAAATTTCCATTGCTAAGTGAGACAGACGATGAGTTTTGCCCCGTTTTAAAACCTAAAATGGGGACACTGTAATTGCCATGTAAAAATGATCCTAAATCACTTTATTCAGTGCTGTTGTCAATACAAACGTCATTGAATGTATGGTTGTAAGTCAAGAAATAACCTGCATAGTACTAGTTCTGCATTGCAGGCAACAACGAAAACTTGGATTTTCCTTGGATCATATATACTGTCCTAGGAAAGAGCGGTGTGGTGGCCTTGAGGTGGAACTCTCACCTCACAGTCAGGAAGCTGTGAGTTCAATCGTAGTAGAGGCAGATATTTCGCTCTCTGGGCACGATGAGAATATATCTGCTGGGGAAAAAACTCCACATTGGAGACAGGAAAAGCATCCAGCCATTAAAACACTTTGCTAGCTCCATTCAGTTCCCAGACTTCACCCTTCAAGGGATTATGGAGTCTTTAAAATATGATATACTGTTAATTCTTTTGAAAGTATGAAAACCTTGAAAAGGATATGTAATAGATTTAGAAATGAATGAGAGCGTTATAAAACAAGCCTGAGAGAAGTATTTGAGGGGAAAAATTAAGAAGGAATATTTAAAGTAGTGATAAGACATGCAATTGAATGTGAAAGATAAAAGAGGAATATGTAACTAAGGTTATATCTGTATGGAGACTTGAAAACCTGGAACCAAGCTGTTCGCTAAAAAAGATGTTTTGTTTTTCTTTGTTTTGTGAAAACCAAAACAAAATTCTTCTTAAAAAAGGATATACTGTTCTAGGAAAATGTAAGATCATATGAAGATTTGTCCATAGTCTGACACAAGTCTTTGTCGTGTGGACAGGTGGAGCTTATTACCTCATCTCACGGAGCTTAGGTCCTGAATTCGGGGGCTCCATCGGTCTCATCTTTGCCTTCGCCAACGCTGTGGCAGTGGCTATGTACGTGGTTGGCTTTGCAGAAACAGTTGTGGAACTTCTCAAGGTGAGCATCCTTATTTGGATACAGCTAAATTTAAGGAAACTGGTCTGTTTCTCTTTTTTTTTTCCTACCGTAACGACCAGAAGTCTCATAAAATACAAGGTCACCGATTGAAGTTCCTTCACCACATTAATAATTCTACTAATTCATACAGTTTTGATTTTTTACTACCAGATCAAATAAATGTTTCTTAAAGTACTGTAAAAGTTTCCAAAAAAAACCTACAGGTAGCCCTGGAGCAATGACCACAATTGAGCCCAAAAATTTATGCTGCTAAGTGAAACATATGTTAAGTGAGTTTGTCCCCATTTATGACTTTTCTTGCCACAGTTTTTAAATGAATCATGCATTTCCAAAGTTAGTAACATGGTTGTTAAGTGAATCTGGCTGCCCCATTGACATTGCTGGGTCAAAAGGTCACAAAAGGAGATCACATGACCCCCTAGGTCATAAATATGGAGCAGTTGCCAAGCAGCTGAATTTTGACTGCATGCCCTGGGGGATGCTGCAGTGGTCATAAGTGTGAAAAATGGCCATAAGTCACTTTTTTCAGTGCTGTTGTAACTTTGAACAGTCATAAATCTGTTGGAAATTGAGGACTATCTGTACTAAAGGGAATTAGGGCTCTAATTAGGCAGCCCATAACCTTGACGGATGAGGTCCAGGCAGGATGCAAAATGCAAAATTCAAGACTCATTATCCATGAAATGCGAGGAATCCCTCTGTAAAAATTCCCTGGTATTTTACAAGACTTAGAGAACCGTCTTACAGAAAGTATCTTCTTAATCATTACTTAAATAAAGTGGAACGACGACTCCTTTTACTGGTCCACAATAGAAAGCATCCTCTCATATTGCATTACGGTATGGTTTGCTAGCTTGACAGCCGTGGATAGAAAGACACTACAGAGGGTGGTGAGCCCAGCGCAAAACATTGTGGGCTGTTCCCTGACACCACTAGATGACATCGCAAGGGCTCGCTGCCTTAGAAGAGTGAGAAAAATTCTCAGTGATGACTCACATCCCAGTCAGCACTTCTTCATTCTCCTACCATCGGGTAGGACAGGGGTCGCCAACCTTTTGGACCTCAGGGACCACCAAACTCATAATTTTAAATCCCAGGGACCACTAATATGAATTCAAATTTCTTAACAACCAGTTCTGTGGGCATGCCCTAATTTGTGGGTGTGGCTTGGTGGTCATGTGACTGGCTGGGCATGGCTTGTATGTAAATATTATAAGTATTTATGTAAATATTGAATTTTTTTATTTAAAAAAGAGCAACTTTTACCCAAAATCAGGCAAAGCAGGCAGGCAGATTGAGTTGCTCACAGAATCATAGATTCATTCAGAGATCTATCTTTCTGCCATCGGCTACCTGCACTGAATAATAGAACCTTCAGTCCTAAGGGAGGTTTGGCTCTGCTTAAAAGCAGAGCCGAAGATCTAAAGATTCGCTAGAAAGCAAGAAATCCAACGATTTCCTGCTTTCTAGCTAATCTAAATCTACCGGCATAGCAGAACAGCTGATGGTCAGGGGGTGGGGTGGGAGGGGAGGGGGGGAAGGAAAAATAGCAACTTAGCAAGCAAGTTTGCCAGGTAAGGAGTGACTGGGTGGGGAGGGTTCCCATGGGCCATGTGGGAGGGGTAACTTGTGTTCCTGCGCAGCCTGGATTAATTGCTTTGGGGAGTGCTCTGGGGGTGACAATTCTCTGCAGACCACCAACATTTTCTTGCGGACCACCAGTGGGCCACGGCCTACCGGTTGGCGACCACTGGGGTAGGAGATACAGAAGCATAGCCAGCCGTACCAACAGGCTGAAGAACTGTTTCTACCCATGGGCTGTCATACTCCTAAATGGAAAAGAACTTCATGCCAACATAGTATGACAGACTTGCAGATTCGGCATGCTGTGCAACAAGGTCACATAATGTAATAAGATTGGGACTGGGTTAGGGACTTCTGTCCTCACTGTGAGTTGTATTGAGGGTGGTGCACGAAGGGAGGCTCAGCCAATCTCATTGTATACATGTTGTACTCTGACAATAAAGGTAATAATAATAATAATAATGTTTTAATAATAATAATAATGTGCACTACTATTTCTGTTAATCTTCTCATCACTCCTTATCACCCATCCCTTCCCACTTGTGATTGTAGGACTGTAATTTTGTCACTTGTATCCTTATATTTATATTGACTGTTTCCTAGTATGATTGGATGGTTGGTTGTACCCTATGACTATCATTAAGTGTTGTACGTTATGATTCTTGATTCTTAACAAATGTACCTTTTCTTTATGTATACTGAGAGTATTTACACCAAGACAAATTCCTTGTGTGTCCAATCACACTTGGTCAAGGAAGAATTCTATTCTATTCTATTCTATAATAATTACTTTTCACTGTTTGTTTTTTTCAGAACAGTAATGCCATAATGGTCGATGTCACCAATGACATCAGGATAATTGGCGTCATAACCGTTGTAATTCTGTTGGGTATTTCGGTGGCTGGTATGGAATGGGAAGCAAAGGTAATTTTTTTTTTTTTAAGCCTGAGAATTTAGAAACACGTAATAAAAAACCATTTTGTCTTGTGCCTTATTATATTGTTGCATTTGAGCATTTGTTCTCCCTTAATATTTACTTGGGTATATAGGCCGCGACTAAAGAATTCTCCCAAATAAACTTATGATTAAAAATGTATAATTATTTTTATTCTCTTTTCTCGCAGGCCCAAGTGATTCTTCTAATTATACTTCTGGTCGCCATCATAAATTTTTTCATTGGGACAGTTATCCCTAGCAGCACAGAAAAGAGGGCGAGAGGCTTTTTCAATTACCAAGGCAAGTGCT
Organism: Emydocephalus ijimae; assembly: GCA_004319985.1. Classification (NCBI taxonomy): domain Eukaryota; kingdom Metazoa; phylum Chordata; class Lepidosauria; order Squamata; family Elapidae; genus Emydocephalus; species Emydocephalus ijimae. The sequence goes on along the minus strand of BHEV01035618.1, from coordinate 15,641 downwards.
TCTAACGCCACAGGGTTTCAGATGTGAAAAATCCATCACCCTAAACAAGACTCACGTTAATACGAAGTGGCAAGCTGCAGGGGAGAGCTGCTGTAAATAGTAATAAGAAGAGCAAGCAGTTATTATAGGTAGTCCTTGCAGGGATGGACTTCAAAAAATGTAGCAACCGGCCCTCTGCCTGGTTGCTAGGTGGGCGTGGCCATAGTGGGCATGGCCTAGTTGGCCTCCTGCACCACGGAGGGGGCCCATTTTTGCCCTCCCTGGGCTCCAGAGTCTTTTCTGGAGCCTCTGGGAGGGCGAAAACGCCCCCCCCCCCCAGTGTCCACAGGCTCTGTGGAGGCTGGAAACAGGCCCATTTCTGGCCTTCTGGAGCTTCCAGGAGGCCTGTTTTTCGCCCTCCCTGAGCTTTTGCATGGGGCCTACACTTACCTGGGATCCATAATGGAGACTTCTGGGAGGGGAGGGGTGGGGTGGGGTCATCCAGTCATTGCAACTACTGGTTCAGTGAACCAGATGTAAAATTAACATCCGGTTAGTCGGAACCGGTGTGAACCGGTAGCAGCCCAGCCCTGAGTCCTTGACTTATGACCCATTGCTTAGTAACTGTTCGAAGTTACAATGGATGAGATGAACAGGCTGAGCTCGAGGGATGGGTCAAACGTGTCATCAATCTTGAGTCCCTTCGTGCCCACAAGAGATTTAAGTCCAGCCCATTTTGAATTCCATTGACTCTTATCTACCGCCCCTTTGCTTTGACCGTTAGTAATTCAGATTCTTGTAGAGAGCATAAGCGTCCAATAAACCTTTATATTATTTTGAATTGCCTTGATTTTTTGATTTTCCCACGCTTGACAGATACCTTCTTAACATCTTTACAGAACTGGGCAAGAACCTCTCATGGCAAACAACCCATGAGGTTCCATCGAGTAATCTTAGTTCTGTTCCTCCTGTTAGAAATTTTTAAGAAGAGATTGGGCAGCCATTTGTCTGTGGTGGTATAGGGTTTCCTATTTGAGCAGGGAGTTGGACTAGAAGACCTCCAAGGTCCCTTCCAACTCTTTATTCTCTAGAATAGATTTTGGTGAAGGCATCTGTCAAAGAGAGGGAGAGAAACATAAAGGAAAGCACTCCAGAGAGTTAACTTCATTGCCCAGAAGATCATGGGTTGCCCTCTCCCCTCTTTGGAAAAGCTTTATAGCTCCCACTGCTTCAAGAAAGTTCAAAACGTTCTCAAAGATCCGTCTCATCCTGGGAACCCTTTTTTTGAACTATTACCATCTGGCAGACGGTACAGAATAATAAAAACAAGGACAAATAGGCTGAAAAACAGCTTCTATCCCAGGGCAGGAGCTCTTTTGAATTCTGCTGTATAAGTGCAGTGTTGGTTTGGTATCAGGGGTTTCCGGTTCAATGTGTGAAGGGTGAAGGATGTGTGTTTGTGTTTATTTTCATAGTCATGGTCATGATGTGCACTGAAGATGGTGTTTGATTTCGTTGTACGAGGTGCAGTGACAATAAAGTAAAGTAAAGTGATTAAGATCTCTGAAACTTGAAAGGTTGCCATCTTTCTTTACTTCTTGTGCATTTGCTTGCAGCATCCATATTTACGGAAAACTTTGGGCCAGAATTCACAGGGGATGAAGATTTTTTCTCGGTGTTTGCCATTTTTTTCCCAGCTGCCACTGGCATTCTGGCAGGAGCCAACATCTCTGGAGACTTAGAGGTGTGTACATTTGAACAGTTAACCATAAAACCACAACACTGTTGTGAAAATGTAGTCTTAGATAACCTAAGGTCTTTTGGGGAAACGTTGAATGTTAACAAAACAAAACAAAAATTAACACTGAAATAAAGAGCAAGATTTAAAGAATCTTATCTGCAAAAAGAACATTTCATATTGATTTGGAAAATACTTTTTGCGATAACCTGTCAAGTGTATAATTAAGAAATGTTATTGGAGAAATACTTCTGGATCTAGTTCTATCCTTTTATTTAATTGATGATTTTACATTCTTTTCTTGCTTTTCAACAGTCAGGACTCGGTTACGGAGGCAGGGAATCTGTGGACATCCAGACATTGTTGAACTCCGAGTCCCAATCCATTACAATAATGGTAAAGGATGATGGGATTTGGAGTCCAACATCTACACTAGAGGAACAGAACCAGTGCCCCCAATTCCATATAAGTGTCCACCAACAATTCTGGCTCAAAGCTCTTCTAAAAATTACCACCATGTTGCAATGGGAAGCCTTACTGAAGGAGAAATGAATTAAAAGAGCTGAAAAGTAAACATTTGAATTAAATATAAATTAAATTATATTAAATCTTGTCTTTGTCCTAACTTTCTCTTCTGTTCTGGCCATGACTACAATCACTGTAATTTTATTTTATTTTACTGTAATATTCCAGGATCCACAAGAAGCTATACCCAAAGGAACAATGCTTGCCATTCTGATCACAACTATTGCTTACATAGGAGTTGCAATCTGTGCAGGTAAGAAACCAAGATATTTGCACTCAGGTTTAGGCTGCTGCTATCAACATATTTTAAAATCTGGTACACCCATCAATCTCATTACAGGTAGCCCTTGACTTACAACTATCCTTTTAGTGGCTGTTCAAAATTACAACAATGAAAAAAAAGGGACTCATTGTTCACACTGATGACTATTACAGCATCCCCATGGTCATGCGATTCAAACATGCTTGGAAACTAGCATGTACTTATGATGGTTGCAATGGTCCCAGACGTTCTGACGAGCAAAGTCAATGGGGAAGCCAGGGTTCACTTAACAACCAGGTTACTAATTGAACAACTGCAGTGATTCACTTAACAATGGTGGCAAGAAAGCACTTAGACTTATATACCGCCCCATAGTGCATTTCAGAATTCTAAATTTATTGCATGTCCTGCCAATAATCAGAAACACAAAACAAAAACACCCCCTATTGTATAGCAATCTTGGTGACAGTTTCCTCTACTTCAGAGTTTTTCAAAGTGGAAGGATGGGAATCCAGGTTGTTGTTACTGTTTGCAACAGCTATTAGTTCAAGTAAGGTAAAGCTAAAGCTAAAGGTTCCCCTCACACATACGTGCTAGTCATTTCTGGGTCTAGGGGGCGGTGCTCATCTCCATTACAAAGCCGAAGAGCCAGCGCTGTCCAAAGACGTCTCCGTGGTCATGTGGCTGGCATGACTAAATGCCGAAGGTGCACGGAACGCTGTTACCTTCCCACCAGATGGTTCCCTATTTTTCTACTTGCACTTTTCTTACATGCTTTCGAACTGCTAGGTTGGCAGAAGCTGGGACAAGTAATGGGAACTCACTCCGTTACACGGCGCTAGGGATTCGAACTGCCGAATTGCCGACCTTTCTGATTGACAAGCTCAGCGTCTTAGCCACTGAGCCAATGTGTCCCTACTTGGTTAAAGTAATATTTGTAGAAATTGTTTTCATATAATAAATGCCTGGGGATTGATAAAACAATCAGCAACTTCATGAATTAAAGAGTTTGGAGAGCTCTGCTCTACTTTATCAACAGTGCTTTATTATTGTTCAAGGTGTAGTTGGGTCTCTACCAACTTCCTTTTGTATTAAGTAAGGAGCTGTAGGTTTAATCCATTTTCAGCGACACGTTTTATGTACATTCCCGTTTGCTAAATCGGACAATAAACCCAAAACCATCAAACAATTTTAACCAACGGCCCCATGATTTACAGCCTACATGGCCTCAGGAAAACAGGCAGAAAGGTGCTAGGACATCCGCCACCTTAAATAGAAAGGAGCCCAGAGATATTATTATGTTGTCACAAGGAAGAGAAATAATAATACCTGTTATTTCCACAGCTGCTTGTGTCGTGCGCGATGCTACAGGGAACATCAATGATACCGTGGTATCTGGGATGAATTGCAATGGATCATCGGCTTGTGCCCTGGGCTACGATTTCTCCAGCTGTAAAATCCAGACTTGTGATTATGGGCTGATGAATAATTTTCAGGTTCAAAAGCATGCTAATTATCCAATTTGTATAACTGCATGTGTGTGTGTGATATACTGTGCACCGTACATAATAGCGTGAACTAATATTCACATATGCATTCAGCACATAGTGGCTATTGATTGACTTTGCAAGATTTCTACTGACAATTTATAATTGGAGGGTAGAGTAGTTTTGTGTACATGCGAAGTGAAATGAAAGAGTGGGGTCCTTGGTGCTCTCTAAGCGTGGTTGTTTTCTTGCAGACATTTCATTACCCATCTAGGTAACATCATCAGTGCTAGAAGGGAGTGAAGTTTGATCTCCATTTATATACAAGTGACTTGTCCTGTCAGTTCTTCCTGAAATGAAAGAGCTTTGACAGAGTAGTGCACCCAAACTATACTGTATGTTCATCTTCATCCAAATGATCGTGAATTTTGACTTGAAGAAATAAGACAGTTCAGGAGGACAAGCATAAATTTTCCACATGCACAGTTTCATTCATAACTTGTACTTCATAGCTCCAATTAAGACCAACAGAAACAGGAAAAGCCCTTTTTGAGAGGATCTTCTATGAGACAACAGACAATAATTTAACCAGGGATAAGTCAGTTTTTATTCCGAAGTTTCTGCAAAATAACATGTTAAATGAATGGAATGAGAATACAGACTTCTTACCATTCATGATCTAAACTTGAATTCCATCAAAAGTTTAGACTGGAGTAATTAATTGCAAAGTGCACCCTAATTAAATCCTAAGCGATAGAAAATGTTTAATCACACCACAGCATGAAAGATTGTGAGAACTTGGAAGTTTACTCTCTTAAAGACTACTTTAAAAAGTGTATCTACAGGAAATCCTGGGTAGAGGCTAATATTTGGAATAGACTCAAGCAGGGGGTTGGACTAGATGACCTCCAAGGTCCCTTCCAACTCTGTTATTGTTATTCTATGAACTATCTACAGGATGATTAGGGGACTGGAGGCTAAAATGCATGAAGAACGGTTGCAGGAACTGGGTATGCCTAGTCTAATGAAAAGAAGGACTAGGGGTGACATGATAGCAGTTTTTCAATATCTCAGGGGCTGCCCCAAAGAAGAGGGAGTCAAGCTATTCTCCAAAGCCCCAGAAGGCAGGACAAGAAGCAATGAGTGGAAACTAATCAAGGAGAGAAGCAATTTGGAACTAAGGAGAAATTTCCTGACAGTTAGAACAATTAATCAGTGGAACAAGTTGTCTCCAGAAGTTGTGATTGCTGCAACACTGGGCATTTTTAAAAAGATGTTGGATAACCATTTGTCTGAAGTGGTGTCGGGTTTCCTGCCTAAGCAGGGGGTTGGAGTAGAAGACCTCCAAGGTCCCTTCCAACTCTTGTTATTCTATTCTATTCTAAATACATACAGTTATCTATGATTTAAATCTCCATCAATAAAATGTCCCACAAAACGTTTCTCTTCATTAACTAGGCTCTGCAGTAACTTTCCCAGATACTACTAGTTCAGTGAAATTGTTGATAGAACTTTTCTTAAATAGATGATACAATAATATCTCTATTTATATACTGTACATGCCTGGATTGGAGATTGCTACACATGCAAATTCTCTTTTCCTGATGCAAAGATTGCTTCCTCCTTAAGACATACGTAGCTTGCTTTTTATGGCCTCTTGTTCCTAATACGAGTCTCTTCTGAATGGCATCCTTTTGCAGAAGAAATAAAAATTATGCCTTCGGCTTCAAAAGGAACAAAACAAGATTCAATTAAAGAACCATCTTTTCCATTATGAGCAAACTGGTTTTTCTTTTCTTTTTTGGACAACAAAAAAGTAATTTGCTGTGCTGAACAGTCTCCCCGACAAGCTGTTAATGGATGACTTAAAAGATAATTGAGAAAATCCAGAATAACAATGCACGTGGTTATAAATTTAACAATTGGAGGGATTTGCAAATTTGGTTTATAGCTTAGCTTGTACAAATTTAATGGCTTGCTTTTATTACATTTATTTTCCCCTTTCCAAAGGTGATGAGCATGGTTTCAGGGTTTGGACCCTTAATCACCGCTGGGATATTTTCTGCCACGCTGTCCTCAGCACTAGCTTCGCTTGTTAGTGCACCAAAGGTTTTCCAGGTACCTTCAAGAGGCCAAATATGTTTTGTAACTTTTCCCATATCTCTTCAATTTGTTAGCCTATGCTAACCAGTTGATCAGCTGGGGTGTGTATCTCAGATACAACAGGATAAAATGCCAACAGGATTGTGTGTGTGTGTGTGTGTGTGTGTGTGTGTGTGTCTCAAACACAACAGGATAAAATCCCATAAATTTTATGTTAACACACTTTGCGAGATATAAATTTGAGAGGTTTAAAAAAGAGCTTGGAAGAGTACCTTCTATCATACGTGGTGGTTATGCCCAGAAGCCCAAAAATACTGGGCCAAAATATGGAGTTGGATACAAGAAATAGTGGAAGATGGAATGGAATTTAAACTGGAGTTGTTTCTGTTGGGAATAATTAAAGGAAAATATAGGAAAAAGATTAAATATATTTTACTACATATTTTGATAGCAACAAGGATAGTATATGCACATGTTGGGAACAAAATAACACGCCCTCAGAGGAATTAGTAATTCAAAAAATTCTAGATTGTGCTGAAATGGATAAATTGATTTTAAAATTAAAAGATAAAGAAGAGTTGAAGTATTACAAAATTTGGGATAATTGGTATAAATGGTTGAACAATAGAAATAAGGAGAAAGGAGATAAGAAAATGATATATAAATGTATATGAATGTATATAAAGGTATCTAAATATAGATATTTAGATGAGATTGGTTTGTATAATAATGATGACACAGTACTGTTAAAATTAAGATCAATATGTGTAAAAGGTGAAAAAGAACAATAAAAATTATTGTGGGAAAAAAAAACAGAGCTGGAGGAAATATCTAGAATCATTTAAAAACTCCAACAGGCTTTCTTCTCTGTTGTTTGAGTAGATGTTCTCCTCACCCACACACTTCCCATCAGGCTACTACAAGTAGTCCTTGACTTACAACCATTCAAAGTTACAAGAGCACTGAAAAAAAGTGACTTATGACTGTTTTTCACACTTACAATCATTGCATGTGGTCAAAATTCAGATGCTTGGCAACTGAGCCATATTTGTGACAGTTGTGTCCTGAGGTCATTTAATTCCCTTTTTGCAACTTTCTGGCAAGCAAAAGCCAGATTCACTTAATAACTGTATTACTAATTTACCAACTGCAGGGATTCACTTAAATACTGTGGCAAGGAAAATCATAAAATGGGGCAAAGCTTACTTAACAACTGTTCCGCTTAGCAACAGAAATATGGGATTCAATTGTGGTCATAAGCCGAGGACTACCTTACTACAAAAATGCTACTTTTGATGGTGGGGACCTTGATGGGATGCCTGAAAACATGGGGGAGAACACCGGTCACAAGATTATGCGTACAAGCCAGTATCCCACACAAGGGTGCAGATGGAGTGATGCCATCTCTGTTATGCCCTCACAGGGTCACTGTGCTTTCCAATGTTATCAGAAGAATGTGAGAAGAGGATCAGAGGAATGTGAGAAGTGCTAAGCAACTTCCCATTCATAATGATGCAAAAACAGGGGTGGGATTCTACCGGTTCGGCCTGGTTCTATAGAACCGGTAGCTCTGAAGAGCAGCTGACACCAAACCAGTTCTCTCTGAAGATTTTATTTTCTTCGGTTGGGCCCACCTGCCTGCCCAGGCTCTAGGCTGTCCTTTATTTTTACCTTAGTTGCTTTGCTTGGCACAACTGAGTTCTGCGCATCAGCAGGAGATGGTGATTGCTCGCAGGAGAAGTTGTTTTGCAAGTACTATGCAGGTGTGTGCAGCGTGTGCTTGGCGCGCATGTTCACTGAACTGGTTATTATGCTGGTAAGATCCCACGCTTGGTAAAAATCAAGACTTTAATGATACCCATGTTTCTCCAAAAATAATACTATTTTTTTTTGCTCCAAAAGACATATTACAGCTTATTTTCCAGTTAGGTCTTATTTTAAGAGAAATACCTGACAATACCTGGCTGACAATCTTAACTGGGGCTTATTTTGGGGAGTAGGGCTTATATTATGAGCATTCTGGAAAATCATGCTTGGGCCTATTTTCCAGTTACGTCTTATTTTCAGGGTAATACAATCCGTCTGGCTGACAATCTTAACTGGGGCTTATTTTTGGAGTACGGCTTATATTACGAGCATCCTGGAAAATCATGTTCGGGCTTATTTTCCAGTTTGGTCTTATTTTCGGGGGAAACAGGGTACATCACTTACAGTGAAGGGCTTGCTGTTCTTCTGAGGATAGGCAAGAGACCAAGGAACCAAGAATTAGATTTCTTAACCAGAATTTGCTCTTTTGACAGGCTCTCTGCAAGGATAACATTTATCGAGCACTCCACTTTTTTGCCAAAGGATATGGGAAAAATAACGAACCCATCCGAGGATACATTCTGACTTTCCTTATTGCTCTGGGCTTCATTCTGATTGGTAGGTACAACTCACTGAGTGCTGGCTTGGTGTTTGCAATGGGAAGACATACAGCAGTCTAAGTCTAAAATATCACCAAAAGCATTTATTTTTTGTTTAGTTTTATTTATTCCATTTCTATAGCCGACCAACTCAACCAAGTAACCAGGAAAAGGGAAGAAACAATAATTCTGATGGAAAGGTATCATAAAAGGCCCATCTAAATTCTGATCAACAAAAATTAGATGATATAACTTCAATCTAGAACAATGACAAAAACAGTAGAGTCCAAATCAAAATCAAATCTGCCCACAATCGCTTTAGATAGTGAGACGAGTGGCCTATAAATTTAATAAGTAAATTAGAAAAGAAAAGATGCCATTCATTGAATGACTGAGTGACCGAATTTAAGTATCAGGCTAATGTGTTAATGTTTGTGCCTTGTGCCTTACACTGGGTCACTCAAGCCATGATGTTTAAGCATGGTGCATCGTGGTTGCGCAAAGTATGAGAGTGGTTGACTCAATGGAAGCTTTGCTCTTCCAAAGATTTGGCTACAGATGCTTGCATAGTATGTATACATCTGTCAGGATTCCGGCAGTTACCCCAGCTAAATCATGAGTCTTGAGCCAAACTTCCAAAACTTCAAAAGGATTTATTGGGAGTTGACATGTTCGGCACTGCCTGGGTGTATCCAACTCTGAGACACATCATTCTTTGTCACCCTTGACCCTGGTTTTCCCCCACCCCCCTAGGTGTATCATAATTCATATTCTCCAATGGGACATGTCCATAGCCAAGAGTTATCAATCATACTTTCCAGTTAGAATTTTGCGCGGCAGAAACTTCAGTCACCTAGTTACTATCTTTGAAAACAATTTATGGAATGCACTTTTGATTTCCAAACTGCCGCACTGCTCCCCCCTCCCTTTCTGTTGGCAACTCTAAAAAGATCATAGAAATATTTTATGAGTTGACAGCATCTTGCTCAGCTCCTTAAATCAAGCAACTGCTTTTTGAAGTCATCTTCTTCTGAGTCTTTCAATGTAGCTTAAAGTCTGCTTTTTTTCCCTCAAAGATCTGTAAAAATCAAAGGTCTGGTGTTCCAAACCAACAGCACAGTATATTCTACCTGCTTTCATAATAGGTTCACAGTGCTGATCTCCGAGAGATTTCTCGTAGAAGCATTCCCATTTGATCATCCTTTCTTTCATCTTACGCTGCTGAAAATTCCTTTGTGATTTCCTATTTGGAATACACACAAAGATTTCGCCACTTTTTACAATACAGGCTTTTTGGTTTTGGTATCTACTCCATTCTAAAGAGAGAAGAAGAAGAAGAAGAAGAAGAAGAAGAAGAAGAAGAAGAAGAAGAAGAAGAAGAAGAAGAAGAAGAAGAAGAAGAAATAATAATAATCTTTGATCATTTTTGTTTTCTTTTCTTTTTAAGAAATGATCACAGATAGTCACAGTTTGTTTAGTGACTGAAGTTACAACAGCACTGAAAAAGCGACATGGCTGTTTTTCACACTTACAACCATTGCAGCATTCCTGTGGTCAACTGACTCATAGTTATGATGTCACTCATGTGATCACTTCTCGTGACCTTCTGACAAAAAAAATCGAGGAAGCCAGATTCACTTAACAATGTTGTTACTAACTTAACAACTGCCGTGATTCACTTAACAATGGTGGCAAGAAAGGTTGTAAAATGGAGCAAAACAAACTTAACCAATGTCTCGCTTAGCTGCAGAAGTTTTGAGCTCACTTGTGGTCGTAATTCGAGGGCTGCCTGGATCCTTTCATGAAGTATTTCTGACCAAAGTTAAATCAGGTTAATTTTATCCCTACTTGGCTTTGAAATGATACACAAACAAAATACAAAATGTAATGCAATCCATCACATCACCTCTCCCTTCGTAGGCACAATCCATCATCCAAATATTTTGTCATTGTTTTGTTTTATAGCCAAGCTGAATACCATTGCTCCTATCATCTCCAACTTCTTCCTGGCTTCCTATGCACTCATCAATTTCTCTTGTTTCCATGCATCGTATGCAAAATCTCCAGGTTAGTTTCTCGTTGCAGATTTTCGTTTGCATCTACAGGGTATCTGGTAACTCACCCTTTTTTTAGACCTTTGCCAACAGCAAATAATTCCAAGAGGCCTAAACAGGAATAGGGACTTTAGCATTAAGGGGACTGCAAATTTTGCATAACAAGCTGAAGAACAACTGTGTTTTACTCCTTGGTGGTTTGTCTGCGATATTGTGGCATATGTTTTATTGGGCAAGAATTGTGTTTTATTAGATTCAGGGAAATGACTGAGGGCAGTAAATATATATTGGAATAGGGCAAGCTGGATCCTAACAAGTGAAATAAATCCAAACAGCTCGGTACTGTCAGCTGCCAAGCACTTGAACGATCCTCTCCTTGTTATTATTTTGTGACTTTAGCAAATCCATAGAGGCTTGAAACAAAAATAAGGTAAACAAAAACAAAGTCAGTTAGAACCTGCCTGGCAACGCCAATTTCCTGCACTGGCAATAATGTTTACTCAACAGAGGAAGACAGAGGAAGGAATAGCAACAGCACATAAGACTTATGTACCGCTTCACAGCGCTTTTACAGCCGCCTCTAAGTAGTTTACAGAGTCAGCCTGATGCCCCCAACAATCTGGGTCCTCATTTGACCCACCTCGGAAGGACGGAAGGCTGAGTCAACCTTGAGCTAGTCAGGAATCAAACTCCTGGTAATGTGAACAGAGTTAGCCTGTAATATTGCATTGTAACCACTGGGAGGGAAGGAAGGAAGGAAGGAAGGAAGGAAGGAAGGAAGGAAGGAAGGAAGGAAGGAAGGAAGGAAGGAAGGAAGGAAGGAAGGAAAGGAAAGGAAGGAAGAGCACTTAGACATATACCATTTCACAGTGCTTTTACAGCCGCCTCTAAGCGGTTTACAGAGTCAGCCTGATGCCCCCAACAATCTGGGTCCTCATTTTACAGACCTTGGAAGGACGGAAGGCTGGGTCAACCTTGAGCTAGTCAGGAATCAAACTCCTGGTAATGTGAACAGAGTTAGCCTGTAATATTGCATTGTAACCACTGGGAGGGAAGGAAGGAAGGAAGGAAGGAAGGAAGGAAGGAAGGAAGGAAGGAAGGAAGGAAGGAAGGAAGGAAGGAAGGAAGGAAGGAAGGAAGAGCACTTAAACATATACCACTTCACGGTGCTTTTACAGCCGCCTCTAAGCGGTTTACAGAGTCAGCCTGATGCCTCCAACAATCTGGGTCCTCATTTGACCCACCTCGGAAGGATGGAAGGCTGAGTCCACCTTGAGCCAGTTAGGATCGAACTGCTGGCAGTCGGCAGAGATAGCCTGCAATCCTGCATTGCATCCATTGTGCGGCCACGGCTCTTCCAATAACAAGAGTTGGAAAGGACCTTGGGGGAGTTCTACAGGATAGGAGACCCTATACCACCCAAGGCAAACAGTTGTCCAGTCTATTCTTGAGTGATGGAGCACCCATAGCTCCATTCTGATCACCACTGTTGCTAGATCATAGGGGGAAATGCTATATGTTTACTCAATCCGTCGATCGATCCATCCATGAATTCTCTCTATCTCTATCTGGAATTGACCCATTTTTTTTCCGACTCCCAAAGGCTGGAGACCTGCCTTTAGGTATTACAACATGTGGGTGTCCCTTTTTGGAGCCGTGCTGTGCTGTGGCGTCATGTTTGTCATAAACTGGTGTGCAGCTCTCATCACATATGCAATTGAGTTCTTTCTTTATATTTATGTGACCTACAAGAAGCCAGGTAAGGCTCTGAATGAATGAATGAATGAATGAACGAACAGCTCAGGATGGGGTGAGAAAACTTCAGAAGAGGCTATAGGACATAAAACATAGACTCATGGGGCTAGAAGGGCAGGAGAACCTATACTATTTCAGACAGGTGACTGTCCAGTCTCTTTATTAATATTAATATTAATATTAATATTAATATTAATATTAATATTAATATTAATATTAACTTTAACTTTAATATTAATATTAATATTAATATTAATATTAATATTAATATTAATATTTGTATGTATGTATGCGAAATACCACTCACGCATCATCACAAAATCTCTGGAACCGTAAAGCCTACAAACTTGAAATTTGGCATGTATTTTCCTCTTGGCTTCCAGGTGCTCATTAAGACAGGATTTTTTGAAATGACCACCGGAGTATTAGTATTTCATATATTATTATTAACATGCTCTGATACTAAGGAGTTCCACTCCCCCTCCCCACCTGAAAAGAAATCTATTCCAAATGCAAAACACGAGGAGAGGAGTCTCAGGGTCACAGCACCAAGCAGCTTTAGTACAGAGCAGCTGAGCTAAGCCACGCCCAGGCTCCTTGCTGTCTCCTTCTTGCTCACACAGCAAATACTGTTTCAGTTTCCAAACAGCCCTCAACTCTCACACAATGACAGGACACTAGCCAGATGAATACCGATGGATACTGGTAGGCAGAGGCAACGTCCTTCCCCACTGCCTCCCCCACATAGCGAAGCATGAGTAGAGAGCTAGTAAAATAATAATAATAAAAATATGCTTGCTGGAACTACACCCTAACCCATCTGTCAGTTGAAAAAGTTGGGCACAGACAAAACAAGCAGAGGTAATCAAAAGAAGTACACATTCCCCCCCCCCCAAAAAAAAACCCAGACAAAAGCCATAGGGTAATTTACAGTTGGTTTTCTTTTTGTTTTTTCTCCTTAAGGCATGTGTCAGTTGGACAGGTCCATATCGAACTTCATCCACCTTTCACTGTCAAGTCGAATTTAGTTACCGGGTGTGTGTGTGTGTGTGTGTGTGTGTGGAGGTTCCAAGAGGAATTATTTTTAAAAGAACATTCCAATTTCCATTTTTCTTTTCTTCGTTCTTCTGCTTTTCTCTGGGGTGCTTTTTAATGCAGCTTGGTGGAAAAGATTTCAAAGAACCATGCATTTCCATGCATTTTACCTCTCCGCTAACTAATCCTATCTATCAGGTGACTGCTGCCATTTTAATCTGGCTTGCTCTCAACTGTTAGGGAAAACACATTCCCTGGAGGAGTCTCCAAGGCTTTTGAAAAATGGTTTCTTTGTAGACTACCAACATCTTTGCTAGTAATAAGGTTTTTATGAGTTCTGCAGAGCAGAATATTGTAGCTTTTCTACACAGAGCACAGGAATTAATGGGAAACCTTATCTTGCTTGCTTGTTTTTATTCTTATTTAGAAGTCTAATAGCTACACTGTTACATTCCCTTTCTGTAGATCCCCCTTGTCCAAAATAAACAATATTTCTTTAGCTTGTAGGAACGTTGTGTAAGCTTAAAACATGTGTTGGCTTTCTCTGCTTTTTCTTTAATGAGCCACTTTTCTGTTAAATACTGTATTATAAGCTACGTGATTCTCAAAAGGAGCGGAAAAACATTATTGCCGAGTTGGGGCTCACATAAATACACATCACGGTTTGCTTTTGAAATGTTGCTTTTTTTTTTTTTAACTTAATAGTGAAATTTGGCATCCGGTGGTTCAGAAGCCAAGCAAGGCTTTTTAAAAGTAAGACAGCAATATCTTCAATTCCAAAAAAATCTCTAAATTGCAGAGACAAATAAGCTTGAAAGTGATGTAAATAACCAACACCACTGCAAACGATTATGATAAAACCTCCAGGATTGAGAATGTTGAAGACACTGTGATAACCAAATGTTTAGAAGTTCACTTGAATATCTGTTTTCACTATATTGCATAGAGCCAAGAGAGAATGGATTATTTCAACCAACATGAATGTTTATCTGGTAAGACTGGTTAGAAAAGAGTCAAGCAGGAGAAATAGAATAGAATTCTTTATTGGCCAAGTGTGATTGGACATGCAAGGAATTTGTCTTGGTGCAAATGCTCTCAGTGTACATTAAAAAAAGATAACATTCGTCAAGAATCATAAGGTACAACACTTAATAACAGTCATAGGGTACAATAAGCAATCGAATCATACCAGGAAACAATAAAAATTGTAAGGATACAAGCAACAAGATTACAGTCATACAGACACAAGTGGGAGGGGATGGGCCATAAGGAGTGATGAGAAGATTAATAGTAATAGTAATGCAGACTTTGTAAATAGTTGAACAGTGTTGAGGGAATTATTTGTTTAGCAGAGTGATGGCGTTCGGGAAAAAACTGTCCTTGTGTCTAGTTGTTCTAGTGTGCAGTGCTCTATAGCATCGTTTTGAGGGAAGGAGTTGAAACAATTTATGTCCAGGATGTGTGGGGTCTGTAAGTATTTTCACAGCCCTCTTTTTGACTCATGCAGTATACAGGTCCTTGATGGAAGGCAGGTTGGTAGCCACTGTTTTTTCTCCAGTCCTAATTACTCTTGAAAGTCTGTCTCTGTCTTGTTGGGTTGCAGAACCAAACCAGAGAGTTAGAGAGGTACAGATGACATTCCCAACAATTCCTCTGTAGAACTGTATCAGATATAAAAGAAAGATAGAGAGATGACTTTGAGGAAGGAGTGAGAGAATTGTTAAAGAAGGAGAAATACCAACTCCGTCCTGAGAAAGTAGAAAGCACAAGAAAGAAACTCAATATAATGATCAAATAACCCATAATCAATGTCTTGTTTATGTTGCTTTGATGGGCTTACAAGTAGGAGTGGGCAATTAATTTTCCCAAAGGGCCACATGAAAAACTGGGACTGTGTGAAGGGCCAAATTGATAGAGCTGTGAAGGTGTGTAGCATGCATTCACACACATACATAAATTTGGGGGGGGGGTAGCAGTTGCCTTCAAAATGGGAGCAATCCATATGGACCAGATAGGGAAAGAGCCAAAGAGCCAGATGTGGCCCTGGGTACCGTAAAATCCCCAGGTTTGGCTTACAGACCTGGCTTACAAGATTCAGTTATTAAATGACCTCTGTGATCATATTAAGAGCAACTGCGTTCTTTTCGCTGATGATGTAAAGCTGTTCAATACCACAGACAATACTGCTACCCTTCAAAAAGATCTTGACTACGTATAAGAATGGTCAAACAAATGGCAACTTCAAATCTCAACAAATAAATGCTCTGTCTTACATAGTGGCAAAAAAAATCAGAAAAT